>VXBA01002396.1:225511-294050 GCA_013399895.1 Serilophus lunatus | reverse complement strand
CCCGCCCGGGAAGAAGCTGCTCGGTACTTCCCGGGCTCCGTCTGTGCCTGCACACTCCCCTGAAGGGCATCCTGCTCTCGTAGCGCTGGTGTGTCAGAGATGCCGGGAAAGGGATTTTCCCCTTCTCAGAACAGCTCCCCATTGCTTGCTGATCGTCGGTGCTGGCTCTTCCTTAACTGGACTTACCGTATGTTAATTCCTTCACAATGTATGCGGGTGCCCCTGCACCCTGGAGAAGGATTTCCTTATGGACTTGCCGACTGCGGTACGGCCAGGTATTATTTACATCATCACAGATATGCCTGTGTAAATCTGCTCGCACGGCTGCAGCCCCGCTGCTCTTAGAGCCCAGTTTGCCGAAACTTTAATTGCAGCAGGCGATGTTGTGCCGTGGATCCATTTAGGTCAGGGCGGACCGATGCTCCCTCCGGTGGGATAACGGCCTCGCCGAGGTCACGTAGGGAATGCTCGTGCTGGTTCATGGGATGAATCGGAGACAAAAACGAGCAGACAATGAAAATGAGTTTGCGTGTTTTTTTTAAAAAAAAAAGTCTGACATGGTAGCATCTCTTATGGGCACAGACAATCGGGCAGCAACCCCTCAGTTTTCTCCGGCACAGTCCGTGTATCAGCCGATAAACAGCCTAAATCGTGATCGCTTTGCAGCCGAAAATACGAGGCCTCGCAGCCCTGGCTGTCGGGGCGTTACGTGTCATTAAAGTAGCTCTCTTGGAGGAGAGGGACTGTCCCAGGAGCTGCAAAATTTATAAACACTTTTCTGATTGGTTTAAAAATTTAGACACAGGAAGCGGATGGTATCTAATAACAGACAAGTGGAGACACTGTTGTCATGGAAACTGAGAAGACTACCCCCCTCCCCCCCCATGTATTTAAAAAAAAAAAAGGCAAAAGAAAAAAGTCTGCATATAATCAGAAATGCCTCCGGAATGCTTTGGCTGCTGTTGCCTTTCCCACAGCATCTGTTGAAACCTGAGAACATGCCTGTCAAATCAAGGTCATTTTACAATAAAACCCAGCGCCTCCCTCTCTCCTCTCTGCACGTTGTCCCGCACTTTCCAGCGGAGGAGGAATTGGGAGATGCAGCCACCTGCCCCGGCCCGGCCTGCTGCTCGGGAGCCTGAGGAAAGGCTCAAAGCAGGAGGACCGCGGGGCTTAAAAGCCCACAGTAACAAGGGATGATTCTTTTTTTTTAACCGGATGATCAGGCCGTGGGACTCTTTGGACCTGGGAGAGAAAGTTGGGACTGATCTCCTCCTGTTCTTTTGTATTACAAAGTTACACTAAAATTTAGTGATTTGGAATTAAATATTCAGGCCGATTCACAAATCTGCCTTACTTGTAAAGAAAAAAAAAAGGTGGCAAATGGCCCTGGGAAGCCCTGTGTGATTACTTTTAACAAAAAAAATCGCAGTTCAGTTATAGCATGCTATCTGGGGACAAAAGCGGAGATATGAGAATAAAATATACTTCATTGCTGCTGAATGCAGCATGAGAAAATGAGACTATTGTGGTGGTAAATTGAAGTTTTACTTTGCTGGACTGTTGAAAGTTTATTGTGTGTGAAGGGAGAGAGCTATTTTGCTTTTGGAGGAGAAGTATTTCACAGCAAACTCACAGGAAAGGTGTTAATGTTTTGACTTATTTTCTTGGGCAGCACCCGTTGATTTCGGATGTTTGTGATGGGGAGATGTCTTTGAGTACTCACTGTGTTTTCTCCATAACATTTTCTTTTCTTGCTCACTTTAATCTTCATTTTGCAGCCACCAAGCTGAGAAATAGCACTTGAGTGTTTCACTCAGTGTATAAATCATTACTTTGAAACCTTAAATGATCGAGTTGACCTCTATTGCCTCTTTGCTTGCATATTTCACTTTTTTGCATTATTATTTTGCAAGAAAACCACCGACTGGTGAGTAGGTCTAACAGATCAGGAGGTATATCCTGCAGGGCACTGAGGAGAAAGTGCTCAGTGCCCTCTCCATCCACACCCTAGGGTCTTGCTACCTGAAAAACTCCAGGCCTGTCTTTAAAACTTGGTTGCAGGCAGAGCAAGCTGAAGGAATAGTAGAGCCAGGAGGAGCAGTTCCTGCTTTTGCTTGAGGAGTCCCCTTTGGCATCTGGACTGGCACTGGGGTGCAGGAGATGGGACCCTTCCTCCCTCTTTTGGGGAGAGGTTTAGGGTGTGGGCAGTTGTTTAATCCAGCAGCTGACATCTGGGTAGCCAGATGCTGCTCCTAGTTGCTGCGGAGTTCAAATGGGAAAAGTTTGGCTTGGTAGCGAGAGTGTGTTTGCTTCTAGAAGTGAATTTCCTGTTGTTGGGAGCACCCTTATCGGCAGGAAGGTTTGCCGGCAGGAAGCGTGTCGGTTACTTGTTTTTACACATTGAAGGAAGTGAGCTGGATTAGGTACCTTCTAGATCTACCCTGCATCAGCCTCGGTGTCTGTGCTACTGTATCTCTAATGGTTTTAGTTTGTAGAAGTTTTAGAATGTCAGACATTCCCAAGAGAAATGCAAGAAGTTAAATGCTTGTGTTGTCCTGCCATTTTTTTCTGCTATAAAACACCACCCCACAGCCTCCCTGGGCTACATTTTCACAAGTGTCCAATTTGCAATTTATGCCTTTTGAGCCTCATTATGGTACCCAGATAGGCTTTTCTTTTTCTTCCCCCCTTAGAAAGATCAAAAAATGCACCAGTTATTTTACTAATAGGAGCAGTCCTTACACTTCTGAACTGCCTTTCATCATGGATCATAAATCACTTTACAGAAATTAATGTTCTAATATCCACAGAAATTGGACGAGCATAGGAAGCTGAAACTTAGCATTTCACATACACTCTACAAAGTTGCAAGGCAAATTAGGAGCAGAACTTGGAGTCAAATTAATTGCCCCTTAATTAGCAATTGCTAATGGATTAAAACTTTGAAAATGTGTTTACCTTCCCTGAGTGCACTCATGTTAATGCACCAGTGCAGTGCACACGTGTTTGGGATATGGGTTTGGCAGTGACAATATAAGCAACGATTCCAGCAAATGCCAGTCGTTTACTGGTCCCTGCCCAGCATGGCATGGCTGAGATGCCAGGTTGGAGGCTTGTAAGATTAGACACGACTTTGGGTGAAGGAGCAGACCAAAGGTGAGGGCTGTGGTTTAGGTCTGTGTGTTCTAGTAAGCAGAGAGGTTCGGGGAAACAGACATTTCTCTGATACTGGATCACAACAAAGTTCTTATCGTGTTAAGCTGAATCTTTGCAGAGGGTTTGGAGGGGAAAACATGGAAAAGTTACATAAACTTGTAAGAAGCTGCATGCATCCTGAGTAGCTTCAAGTAGTGATTTTTCGTGTAGGAGATGTCTTGGTGGTAAGAGCTGGTCCTGGCAGGAGAAGCTGCCAGGGCTGTCCAGAAGCCCAAACAGCTGTAACGGGACTATCCTGGCTGATGCTGGAATTTCCCAGTTCATGAATTCAGATAAAACACAGTGCAGCAAAACGTTGGCCACAATTTTGACATCTTCATGATGAAAATGCATTTTTTTACCTGCTCTCATACCCAGTAAAACTGTAAAAAAATAAAGACAAAAAATGGAAAAAAAGAAAAGGACTCCAACAAAGCAGCATTTCATTTAAATATAAAACTTACAGCTGTGTTTTTTTGGAAGTGATCAGCTGAGAAACCAATCTGAAGCTCTAGAAGGCAAGGCAGTTTTTGAGAAGTGATTCTCCAAGGTTTTGAAAATTCTACTCCATTTAAGGTGCCTAAAATTGAGCTGTGGAGCATCAAAACACCTCAAACCCTCCCTAACCTATGTAAGACTTTCGGTGCCTTTAGCATCCTTGGAACTTTTAATTAATCTGTGCTGAACATGGTTGTCTAGCCAAAAGTTTGTACCTTGGATGCCTGCGTAGCCCACAAAGGAGCAAAGCTCCCTTTGGCCAGTTTGTTCTCCTTGAGGATGGGCACAAAGCAGTGGGGTAGCCCTGCTCTCGAGGTGGCTGGTGGAGTGGGTCTGGGGAATGACTAAAACTCACCATGGCTGGACGCACAACCTTCAGGTGGTTCTAGTTGTGTAGGACCACCTTTGTGTTAGTTACCAGGTGCTCATGGGCACTTGCTTGCCAGAGATCAGTTTTTCCCCACCACTCTTGGGGAGGAACATAAGTGTCTTACAAAACTCTCCATAAAGCCTATATGTTCCATAATATCTGCAAGTCTGCTGGAGGTGAATGTTCTGCTTATTATGCTGGACAGTGTTTTGTCATTCTTATTTCTTGTCTGTATTCTAAGAGTCTCTGTTGGAGATGGTTTCCTCTGTGTCATCACTGACTGCAGGACACACAGATGGCAAGGCTGTGACCTCTGGTGCCACTGAATGGAAAGATCTGCCTAAATTTTTGACACTGGGGTTTTTCCCAACATTACCAGGAATTTACATCAATGCTTGCTGATAAAATGAAATTTCTTACACTGAATGTTTTCCCTTTCACTCAGATTAAAATGAAGTAAAGACAGGTAATATTTCAGGAATGGGATGGTTTTGGCCCACATCAGCTTCTTCCTTTGATTTCCTCCCATGTGCTGGGTTGTGGTAGAACCATTTGTTCAGGCCGAGTGTGATGTTCCCTGGTGGGACCCCAATGGCAAACTGCTTACCTGCCACCTGTTTGCTGATGGAGCCCACTCACCATGTCTGGGCACACGTATTTTCATCGCAAGGGGAGTACACCAGCCTTCCTAACCAGTGTAGCTTTGTGTACGAGGCAATCCAAGCTAGACTCTGGAAAGCGTTTCACAGAATGGCAGCTTTATTGGAAATTGCTTCTTAATATTGTTCAGCAAAGCTGTTGCTCTTTTTAGTGTAGTTCTCTGCCAGACCTGTGACTGCCTTGCTGAACTGAGCAGGGGCTTTGCATCTCCTGTGGCCCCGTCTCCCATCACAGGCTTGCCAAGGCACCCCCCCCTCCAACCCCTGCACCCCATTACAGAGCTGCTTTCTGGTTGGTTTGTTCCTTGAACGTTATAGAGAGGCCAACCTTTTCCCTGGATCAGGTTGTCTTTTGGCACAGCCTGACTCCTCCATGCAGGGCCTTACCCGCAGTCTTGTGGCCAGTTCAGTTGCTGGTTGGGCCTGCTGAGGAGAGGAGCAGAGACATCAGTGAGGTTATGAGAGGTTTTTGAGGTTGTTAGAGATGGGAGGAAGTTGTAGGTCTGACCCATCCAGTTTTAACTGAATTATATCTCATTTTACCCTCCAACTCCAACTTGTTTTGAGCTGGGTTTTACAGTAGATCATTTGTAGAAGCTACTCAATGAATATGGTAATTTTAACACCAGATTTTGTAAAGCTTTTATGTTGGAGGTGGTGAAGGGATCCAAATGTTTTGATCCTATTTTTATCATTATCTTCACTGAGTTTTTCTTACTCTGTGCTTTGCAGAGAGGAGTGAAATTTTAATAATTCACTAATATACTTTCACTTCATTAACATTTTATCATTCTGGCATACTGCATATGGTTTCCTTAGCACTTCATTAAAGGCCTGATCTTGCCCCCACACTCTCACATTCCTCCAGGTGTGGAAAACCTTACAAACAGGTGTTATTCTGCTTTTTGGAAATGAGCTTTTCTCTTGTTCCAATAGATAATAAACAGAACAAAACATGTAAGGTGTTATTCGGTGAGTTTTGAGGTATTTTTGGTGTGTTTCTTCTAATTTTGTCAAGTTTTTCTTTGGTTGCTTTTTAATTTATTTATTTTTACTAACTGGAAACATTTATACAAAGATAACAATGATTAGGTTGGAGCCACTAAGTGCCAAGCCTCCAGACATTACAAAACTTAACCATGTGGTCTAGGGAGCGTGAAGACACAGGATGTTATTGTGGTATTGATTGCATCATTTTATACGTGGCATGTTTGGTTTAAGCAGAGATTTTTACTGGTATTAAAATGGTTATGTAACTTACCTGGGAGAGCACGGTGGTTGGTATTGGAAGGATACAAATAACACGTAACACTTCATGTAATCTTGGTGATTCAGCACATACGTTCTCAAGTGTGTGCCCACCTTGTGTTAAACACATAGTTTTTAATTGTGTCTGAATTTGAAATTGGTGTTCAACGTCCATGAAGATTTTTACTTGTCAAATAGAATAGATTTGCTTTTAGAGGAACCAGGACAGAACCTCATCTCTTGTAAATTGGTATAATACCATTGGAGTTAGTGGAATTCCACTGACACTAGCTGATGACTTGTCTGCTGGTATTACAAGAAGAATGAGGATGTGAAGAATGAGGGGACTGGAAGAGATTATAGGCTTGGGCAACAGGAAAGGTGTAAGCTTGTTCAGAAGTGCTAGAGAGGTTGGGCAAGCAGAGGAAGATCACAAGGTTCACTGAAGCTATATTGAGTTTGATTTGACGTTGAGATGCCCAACAAGAGATGTCAGCAAGGCAGGCTGAGAAATGGGCTTGGCTGGAGAGGAGGGGCAGTGGCCCGAAGTACATTCCATATTGGCACAGTGGTGATTGGTGTCAAAGTGAGTAAGATCACACCCAGCATGTGAGGTGTGCATGGGACAGGCCAAGGCCACAGCAGGAGCTGGGAGAGAGGACATGGAGTTGCAGAACAATTGCTGGACGAGGGTGAAGGGGGCCAGAAGACAATGTCTCGCAAAGCCAAGATAGGACAAACATCTTTCAGTCTGGAGGAAAAAAACATAAAATATTACTTATGGGTAAGAAGAGAAAAGGAATGACATTGACTTCTTTAGAGACATGAGCTGTGAGTAATCTCAACTACATTTAGTAAACTTCGAAAAGCTGAGCTATAAGTTACATCTTCATTGGTACATCTAATTTTTTCGCCCTTACTTCTGTTCTTGCAAAGTAGTCTCACGTAAGGGTGCAGCAAACCTTAATTCCCAGGCATGGTCACAGCAGTGCCACTAGTGTGTGCTGCAGTGTGTGGTGCTGTTGCAGCTGCCCCCAGCAGAGCTCTGCACCTCACTGTTCTGGGGCGAGGTGGTCGTGTGAGCCACGGCTTAGCCTGGGCACCCCAGCTCAGCCTGCTGCACCCCAGATCCTGGGGCAGGTGCTGCCGTCAGGTTGTAGCTCAGGGAATTCCAAGAGGTGCTGGGAAGTCACAGGGTTCTGATCAAATGTACCAGCATTGTAGCTGCAGTTGCCATACCTCAGATATTAGATCTCATGTGGGAGAGCGGGGCAGTGCTGAACCGTCTCTGGGTATGGAGGACCAGGGGAGGCAGTGGATGGTTCCCCCTGGTCTGCCACATCTGATGAGAGGGCTGGACTGTGATGAAGAAGGTCTGAGGGAAATATTGCAGCTTCAGTTTGTGTTGTGACTGAGCAGGGGATCTCACTTGAGATGTATTCCACCACAGGATGACTTTGTACGAGGTGGAAGAAAGCACAGGTTGGAAAAAATGAAGAAAAATGTGGGAAAAATTAGATAAAATATAGTAAAATAGAGGAAAAAAAATAGAAATTAGACATATGTGTTAGGGTGGTCACCTTGTTCTCAAGCAGGTCTCATTACTGGAGCAACCCATGCACAGTTTTGTGTCCCAGTGCAACAACTGGAAACAGCCTGACTGGAAATGGGACTGGATTAATTGTACCAAGGCAAGAAAAATTAAAAAACCCAAACAGTATGAAAAGTGAAAAGTAAAATGTGTTTTAAAAGTACTTGTGATTTTTTTATTTTTTTTTTTTTAAGCCAGGGTACCCTTTCTGATGGGTGGAGACATTTGCATTCCCCATTGATGACTCTGGGGATCCCCCAGTCGAGCACTTCAGAGACAGCCAGCATGAGTTGGAAAGTCAGTGTGTTTAGAGACAGAAAGCATTTTGGCTTTCCAAATGGAATGACTTCTTTCTTTCCTAGATGTATCAAAAGCATGTGTTGCTGCTATTGCAGCAGTATGAGAAAAAGGGCTGAAGCTAAGAGATGACTGCTGGGGAAAGCAAGGAAAGATATGGGGGCTCAGAGACACAATAATGGATGTGAATCTTTTCACCGTGGGTCACTCAGGTGGATTGCCCCCAGAAAGCAGTAGTTCTCCTCTTGCAATTCCTGTAAAGCTGAGGGCTCTTGTCTGCTCCTGGTCCCTCACAGTCATCACGAAGAGGATGACTGGCGCCAGCCATGGCCTTGCTCTGGTTCCTCAAGGGCTGCCAAGGAGGTCATGTGCCCTCAGCTGTCACCCAGCCCTGTTAGAGACTGTGGCTGTAGGATTGGGTTTTCTGGTGGTTTATGCCTGTCCTCTGAGGTTGGAGAGTTGAACAGAAGTGTTGAAGGGATGGAGCAGATGAGGGGACCAGGCACAAACAGATAGCTCCCTAATCCCCTTTTTGGGGGTATAATTCTACAATGCTAGTGGGAACAGAAAACCAATGTTATCTTTCCTTGAAGGGCTGCATGAAACAGCTTTTGCTGTGCTGATGATAAGAAGAGTATTAGTTTTGCCCACTTGCCATTTCTTCCTCCAAGAGTTGTGTCCCAAGCCGGTGGACACACTCCCCATGTGGTCTGCACTTGGTTTATTGAAGCCAGGCTTCCTCCCTTCCTGCTTTTTTGAGCACTCTGCTCATATGAGGATGCCTGTTCATAGTGTGATGTGGGAAGTTCAGAAATTGCTTTGAAATCTGGAGCAGGATTTTTTTTTATAGTAATTTTCATTCTGAATTTGTGTTTGGTCTTGCTACTCTTAGCTGCTGTTAGCTCTGTGGGGATACGAACTGGCACCACAGAGCAGCAGGGATCCTAAGCAAGCTGCTGTCTCATAGACATAGTGTGGAAAAAAGATTTTCTTTCTGACCCCAAAAACATACAGTCTGTATAAGGTATTTGGAGCAAAAATTGCTCCAGTATAGAAGTCTCTACACCAGTATAATTATTTATCCTGCTTTCATATTTCACATGTTTTATTTAAGCTCCTGTCACCCACTAATAACATAGGAACATTGGGGAAATTGAGAAGGTATGCACAGTATTATTGGCATTTCTCAAGCAGCTGCTGGCCTGCTTATGTTCAGTGGATTTCTTACTGTCAGAAACACTTTTAGCACACGAATGAATGGGCAGGAAACCACCTAAATATTGATTAATGTTGACAGGAACTTCCCTCCCACCTCTTGCTCATTCAAAACAACAACTATGAAGGCAGAAGGATTCAGCTCATGGGCTATTGGGAAGAGCTTGTTTTCTTTCAGAAGTAGAGCTTTGCTTTAATGGAGACTCTGGGGTACTAGGATATTCTATGGTTCCTAGCACTGAGTTGGAAGTGACCCCCAGGGTCACTTCTTGGCCCTAAACAGGACAGCCTCAGGAGTCGCACCATGCGCTTGAATGTGTTGTCCAAATGTCTCTTGAACTCTATCAGGTTTGGGGCTGTGACCAGTTCCCTGCAGAGCCCAGCCACCCTCTGGGTGAAAAATCTTTTCCTAATACCCAACCTGAACTTCCCCTGACACAGCTTTAGGCCATTCTCTTGGGTCCTGTCACTGGTCACCAGAGAGAAGAGATTGGTGCCTCCTCCTCTACTTCCCCTCCTGAGAGTGTTGAAGACTGCAGTGAGGTCTTCTTACAGTCTCCTCTTCTCCAAGCTGAGCAAACCAAGTGACCTCAGCTGCTTCTCATACGGCTTCCCCTCACCATCCTCATGGCCCTCCTTTGGATGCTTTCCAACAGCTTAATATCTTTCTTATATTGTGATGCCCAAAACTGCCACAATATTCAAGGTGAGGCCATACCAGTGCAGAGCAGAGCAGGACAATCCCCTCCCTCAACTGGCTGGTGATGCTTTGCCTGATGCCCTCCTGGCTGCCAGGGCACTGCTGACTCTGATTCAACTTTCCCTCGACCAGAACCCCCAGGTCCCTTTCCGTGGCACTGCTTTGCAGCATCTCATTCCTCAGTCTGTACAAACGTTGCCCCATCCCAGGTGCAGAATCTGGCATGGATTGATTATTTCCAGATGCAAGGGATAAGAGGTTCAGCCAAGGTGCAACATCTGTAGGTGAGGAAGTGGCTTGTCTTCTACAAGTGTTGAGGCAAGCAGTGTGGCACTTTGGAAAATTGTTTCTTCTCATGCCAATGTAGGCATGAATGCTGGCAAAAATCGAAGTCTTTCCCTTTTCATGCCAAAATCTATCGACTGCTACAGTCTTAGCTGATTTCAGTGAAGATTTTGTCTCAGCAAATAGCTTGGCATTTGTACAGACCCGATACAGCATTTTATCATGTAGATGGTTGATGTTTCAAGTCTACTTCTGAGTATTCATGGGGAGCTCCTGTGACATGCAGTGGCAGTTGCTTCTGGTTTTATTGGATGCAGAATTTGATGCTCCGCTGGTATAGTGATGGTGATAATGGTTGTCATTAACTTGTTTTCCAGTGGTGGTTAAACACTTAGTATTTGGCTGTTCCTCAGACATCTTACCTCTCTCAAGTGAGTCCTCCATTGATGCTAAAGATGATTTATGTGACTGTTCTCCCTCTGGCAGTGTAAGTGATGCACATAGAGCTCTTTGTAGCCAGCAGATGAGAAGATTTCTTTACATACAGGTATGCTGCAACATAGATTTATATTGTTGTAAGCATGATAATCTGTATCTTGTTATGAACAACACACAATCCATTACTTGTTTGTGCAAAATTCAACATTGCCATTCAGCCAACGAAGTGAGGAGCAGAGGGCCAAACTTACGCCCTTGGGAGCAGTGTGTGTAGGCCTTTACTGACTTGCAGGCTTATAGACTGATCTCTAAGTCCTGTGACTGTGGGAGAAAGTGAAGTTGGGCTGCCAACACGCTTGTGTGATGTCCAAAGACTGAATCCAGGGTGCAGCGTTTCCGTGAGTTACTGTCATCAGGTCTCTGACATGACCACCACGCTATACAGAACTGCAAGAAGATAGTTGTCTTTATATTTGATTGGCTACATCTATTGAGGAGGAGACAGACATAGGCAGCAGGATCACTGAAGACTTTTTTAATAGCTAATAAAGCTTAAAATGCTTAAATGTCAGCTTATAGAATTCCTTTGTCTGTGAGTTTCAGAAGAAGGAAACATAGGTGGATTACAGAAATGCATGTAAGGAGTTTATTACAATATGTTAATTACCACTGTCGGTAGGTATCTGTTATTATTGAACCAATTTCCTTCAAGATAAAATAATGAAATGTACATTTTCATGTATCTTTGTCAGTCAGAAGCCCAAGAAGGTAAACCTTTTCCACTTCTATCTTGTGTTATAAAGTAATGCTACTCCACTGAAGTCAGAGATGGATGGATATCTGGGAAGAAGTTGTCTTCCTTTTTACCAGAGAGCTTTAATGCAACATTGTTTTATTTCTGCACATTAAAGTTAATAACACAGCAAATGTATTTTGAAGTTAAGTCTTTCTAGGATCTCTATATGTTAAACCTGCTAACAAACTTTATAGTTGTTCTGTAGGCCCTCACAATATATAATTTTGAGCTGCCTTCTATCTGTTACGTTTTATCTGCCTGCAAAATCCATTTCTAATTCTGGCCATATCTCCTTTGCGATCTCTTGCCAGAAATCTATTCCCAGGATTCTCCTTATTTTAGTGAAATATCTCTGCTTCAGCACCTTTCCCAAGGTGGCTGATCTAATCAGGGCTCTATCAGTTATCACTTCTCATTTCCTTTGCTAGCTCTGTCAAATGCAATGCACAGCCTAACAAAGTGACATTCAAATACTCTCAGTGACCAAGGCTATTTCCCTCTCTTTTACTTTGCAAAACTGGAACTGTATGTGGCTTCTTACGCACATGCCTTTTGCTTCAGGAAATATGACTTGTAAAATGCGCTGTGGGAAGAGTTAGTGTTAAGCAGATGAAATAGCTGCCTTCTTATTTATTATAGGTAGGTTCCATTGATAGTGACCATCTGGATATTAACTCCCACATCCACAACTTCTTCAATGCTTCATTTCTGCCAACTGTAAGAGAGCCCTACTTCACCATCAGAGAAATGAAATTTGTTACCTCCCTGTTGCTGACCTCCATTCTTGTCATTTTCCATACACGTCTCTCTTTTAAAGAAGAAAGGTCAGCGTACACCAAACAGGGTGTTTTTCTCAAATAAGGAGTCACCTGTGTAGTTGGATCCTCTGTTAAGGTTTAATGTGGTTTCTATGGACACAGGTCCAGCAATAGCATAGTTTTTTTTAGGGTCTGTTTTTTTTCCCTTGGGTGACAAACCTCTTAGTGTTATCTTAGATTGCTATCACAGACTAATGCTTGTTTTAATAAGTGTGTGGCTGACTATTCCATCCGCTCTGGAAGATAAAGTTGTCCACGTGTGTCCTCGCAGCCCTTCCTGCTTTGCACCATTTAACACGTGCTGTCACAAGCCCTGCTTTGCTGCAGTTTCATTTCTCCCATTGTTTTTTTGTGAAGGCTGAAACTTAAATCCTGCTTTTTTTTTTTGGAGGAGAGCAAGAGCAGGCGTTCTCCAGACTGGCTAGGAGTGTGGGAGGAGCCTCTCTGTACACCTGTCATGACTGCAAAGCCCCACACAGTGCAACACTTAGATGGTGCTGGGAGTTGACTCTGAGCAGCACAGCTCCTGATTTCTTTTGAGATTTATACTACCAGTTTTTGGGGGCTTTTATTCCCCCCTCAATGTGAATCAAATAAACCTGTTTTGCAGTCTGCAGCTGATCAACACATGTATTTTCCCTGTAGCCTGTTACAGGTTGCAGAGTTGAGTTTATTAGTTTCAGAGAGTGAAAGGAAAAATTAGGAAAACAGGTTTTAAGCTGGCAAAAAGAACCAATCTGTTTTGTTGTTTATGGCCCAAAGTATAACAACGACCAGGTGTTCTGTGTTTCAGCCCTTTGGCATCTATTTTGGTGAGCTGTATCCCAGGTTTGCAAACTTCTGGGGCAAAGTGTTTGCAGTCCCTCCTGGCTGTACCTTGGACACTGCCCCTCTGGCTGGCTGTAGAGCTGCAAACTGGGAAGCATCTGCCCTAGCAGGAGATGGCAGAGTGGGCATCTGAGTGTCCTTACATGGTAGTTTCCAGTGCAGCTAAATAACAAGGATGGTGTCTAATGGCTTAAAAAGCTGCTCATTGCTGCACTTTTTTCTAGCTGTTTCTTCACTGTAGGAAGGTAGAGAAATCTGTGTTAAAATAATAATTAAATGCTGACAGTACTGAATTTCTGCCCAGCATGAGTTGGCAGCAGTTGCAAACCAAAACATTAGGTCATTAAAGGAAAAAGAAAAACCTGATTAAATACCTCTGTACATTTTTCTGATTAGCTATTCTTAAACAGAGCATGTGGCTATAATAGAAGGGTATACTTGACAGCTGCAATTGGTTTTTTGGGGAAAGATAAAATACTCAAGTTTTAATGTGTATATATATGTGTTTGACAGGATTTCTTGCTGAACTTAGCTATGAGCCACCACAAAATCTCCCTGCCAGGAAATATGTGAAATCCTTTCAATGTTATGTTTCTGGAGAGAACAGTTAACAGTGACTAATGTGCTCGGGGTTTTGGTTTGGTCTCTTTTTCTTCTCTGGCTAGACAGAGCTGATTTCACACTTGAGAGCTGAACAGCCATGGTGGACCTTGCTGTAGCATTGGTGGATCAAAGCACAGGGAGGCTGAGGCTGGTTGCAGTATACATCCTGCAGACACAGAGATAAAAGGGTTTCTGCTCCAAAGAGCTTGCTGTGATGGGGAGGTATGTGAAGGTGGGTGAGAATTCAAAAGGGGAAGAAAGAGTGGTGTTTGATACAGAATCTCCCTTTGCTCCATGCCTACTCATGGCCAGAAGCTGCATTTCTTCTATTAAAACACTGATGGTTGAGGAGACTGCAAAGTAAAACTTGTCAAAAGGCATTTACAGATTGTCACTTTTTACCACCACTTTCTTTCTTTGTTGTGCTCTATCACATATTTGCTCCAGAGTACTCCACAGCAATATTTTACGGGCTCATACCTACATGTGTCTGGAGCTCTTTCCAGGTCCTCTTTAAGGATTTTTGCTGGAACAAGTGGGGGGGGGAAGAACTGGAGCTGTTGGGAAGCTTGAGCCACTGCCAGAAAAATTGTGGCTGCCACTGTCTCTGTGGGAAGCCCTGGAGAATAAGAGGAGTCAGTAGGATGCTGACTATCCCCTCTCCAAGTGCCAGGAGCATTTCTGAAAGCTGTATGATCTCTGTGGCCAAAACACACTTGAGTGTGGAAGGACGTCCTGGCTGCTGTGGCTCTTACTTCCATTGTATCAGAACAACTCATTGTCTGTGATGTATTATGGTGCCAGACCTGACAGACACCACAGGGTTGTCTTCCCTCTCCCCACCTTCTGACCCTTCTTCGCGCACTTACATTTGAGAAAGTGAGGAACAGGGGTGTGGGAGAGAGGATTTGTGAGTTATTTCAAACTATTCTGGTTTTCAAAGATGTAGCATAGGGTAATGCAATGTTTTCCTGTATTAATATACACCTGTCTGCACCCAGAATTTGCATATGAACAATGGTGTCACAAACATAATTTCTGCTACCTGAAAGAGGTAGGGGAAAGGTTCATCCAGAGGGGTTTGAAGAAGGCTCAGCATCTTGTGCTTAAAATTTTACTTAGCGCTTCTACTGGACTCTTTTAAGGTCAACTGGTATGTTTGTTTTTCCCTTGGGAGCTGTATAAGTTACTTCTTTTTTTCTTCGCTGTGCATTTCAGAAAGCAATTTCTCAGTTCAAGTGTAATCTCCAGATTATCTGTTGTTTGTTTTTCCTCCAAGATAAGGGGGCTGAATAATCTGCTAACCCTAATTCGGGCAGAGCTGGGGACTGTGTATGGGCATATGTATAAGGATCCAGATTTGAGTACTGCTGCTTTTAGGTTGCAGTGTTGCATCTGTATAGCCTGAGCACACCAGTTATCTTGGCCGTATTTCTTTCCTGTACAGAGATGTGCCAAGCGAAGAACAGATGGGGTCAGGGGGCTGCTTGTGGTTCTCTGGGTCTTGGGCTGCTGCCATCCCAGCCCTGGAGGTAGTCAGTGACCTGCTCTCACGTCTGCTGCCTTTGCTGCTCTGAAACTCCTGCCTCGGTCACAGTCCTGCGAAGTGGCACGTGCCAGGATACCCCTCTGCAATGTGCTGTGGGGGAATTACAGTCCCTCTCCATGAGGGCCCTTCCTCATAAGAATTGGCCACCACTGGAGCTTAGTGACAGAAAGTGGCTGTAAGAGCCTGGCCCTCATACCTCGAAGTTCATGGGTCCTTGTAGTACTACCACCACGTTAAGACAAACTACTTCGCTGCTGACATTAATGTACTTGACCCTATAGAGTGGAAGGTAGCTGAGGAGTTACAGGCCATTAATCCCCAATTGCTCTTGTCAGGTATTATATTTATTAATCCAGGGCCAAACAGTGGTTTAGTTCTCAGCATGGACCACAATAAGATTTTTTATCTTCTTGTAGTGTGAATTTAGTATCTAGTTAGTAGCTTTTGCAACCCCATAGACAGACGCCATTGAATTTCACCAGTTGGTGCACCAGAGCTAAAGCTCAGCATTGGTTCATGTGCCTTCAGAACCAGCTCCTCTCCCTGTTCTTGGATGGCTGGTTTGGGAAAAGCCGGCTGACACCAGGTACCTTGTGAACAGGGGCTGCCTGCTTTTAGGTCTACGTGGTGCACCACGTAGTCTGAGACACCCAAGAGGCAGCTCCCAGCCAGCTCTTGACTATCTGGGCTGCTTTTTCACCCTCTGTCCTCTTTGGGCAGGGAAGGGGGTTGCATCTTTTCTGTACACACTGATTTTACTGCTTTGCTTTGCAGAGGAGGAATGCTCCAGGCATTCCGTGGCAGAAATTCCCCTTCTTCTTGGACACTGCCCAAGGGTTACTCATCAGAACAATAATTGCTAAAAAATAAGGATGCTGAGCACTAAGACTTACAGAGTGCTTTGATAAGCCAGGCTGTGATGATTGTGCATAGAGGGGTGTCCTTTTGTTGCTTGAATGGCTATAAAAGGATTCAATAGCCTTTCTCTGGCAAGCTGCAGGTACATGTAGCCAGGGGTTTGTCTGACTGAGTTTTGCCACCATACACAGACTGATCTGTGGCTACTACTGAGGTGAAAAATGTTTATGTTTTCATGTCTTAAGTTCTGCCTGCGCCTTTTGTATGAAAATCTTGTTTTGAAAGTATAAGAAAAAGAAGGAAGAATGTGGAGTTGTTTTAACATAGCAAAAAGCATCTTCTTCCTACACAGTGCCATTTTGGAGAGGGAACAGCTTCTCCTCTAGTTCTGTTTTGGTCTAGGTGTCTCTCTTCTGAGATTTAAACATATGCTTATATCAGTTCCTCAGCTGGTGTGTATCTGTTGTCATAGTATATCTACTGACATAACAGGCATTCTGCATTTATATCTAATGTGTTTACCGTACATCTTCAAACTTAGCAAAGTCCTCAGGTTTTGAGCATGGTCCTTCAACAAAGCTGTAACATGAGGGCTTTATAATTTTTTGGTTTTGTGAGAGGAACACTGAGATAATCCATAGGAAAGGAAAAAGATTAGGAAGTTGCTTTTTATCCTAACATCTATAGGATTTTTTTGCATTTCACAAAGAAATTGCCTTATTCTGCAGATGGGGACCATGCTCCAGGTGGCTGGTTTCACCTAGCGGGCTGTGGCACACCTGGGGCAAAGTCCAGATGTGCTGGGTGTCCGTGAGGAGTTGGCACTGCAAGATTTGCCCTTCTCTTGGGAAGCTGCCTGCAGCTGGAAGCAAGTCCGTGCTGGTGAGGCGCGCAACGTGCTCTGCTTTGCAGCTGGCACTGCTTCAGATCTGGGGCCAAGCAGGGGCTTCTAGAAGTGCATAGGTAAAGCTGCAGCACAAATCCGTTGAAAATCCATGTGTGTCCAGGTAAGGGGCTGCGATCACTATCCAGCCATCACCCTACTCAGCAGAAATGGAAAGGAGCACAACTGGGGACTGCTGTGCCTGGCCATGGGAGGCTTTGATGTCAGATTTTGCTTGACCCATGGATTTTTTTTCAAGGTGAAATAGCATTTGAGGAGGTAGGGTAGCAACTTCAACCTCTGTTCAGGCCAACTGTAAAGATGATGTTAATTATCAGAGACTGGGGTAAAATCCTGGTCCTAATGGAAGATTTCAATGTCTTTTGAGGATCCTGAGATCATCTGTGGTAGGTTGATGTCATCAGCTCTGTTAGGCCACTGGAATGTAGTTCTCTAATTTTTGTTTTCTTGATTACTCCTGTTGTCCTGGTTTTGTCTTTTGTTTTTCCCCCAAATTTAAGCATTGTTATGTTTTCATCCTATATCCCACACATGCATTGTTTTGCTAATGAAAGGAAATGACACTCAGATTTTGATCTTTAAAAAACAAGAGCATCAATTTGATTCTGTTTTATCCCTTGTAACCTGTCCAAAAATAAAGGTGACCTTGTTGGAAGATAAATAGATACTATTAGACTGAAAGTTTACTAAGTGCAAAGTGTTTTGGAAATAAGCTTGGGTTTTTTCTTATAAAATTAAAAGGCATCAAATAAGATGAAATGATTTTGGATGTGGTCCTTGGGACTCTTTTTTTCCCCTACAGTTCTTCAGTTTTGTGCTACGAAAGAGCAGGTTTTCAAAACTGTCAAATGGAAATAAGGAATGCCTAAGTTGTGGGTTTTTTGGGTGTAGACTTCAAGCGAGTTCAGCTGTCCATAGGACCACTCTTAAATAAGTCCTTTAGGTTACTTTTGCCATATTTTATGTAGTTTGATTTCATTACAAAATTGCTGCCCTGCAATGGCAACTTTGTGTGTTGTGAGAGGAACATCCATCACAGGTTCTTTTTGCAGGCCTACATGATACCAGCTTGGCGGTCAAGACCTGCCCTTGTGCCACAGTTGTTAACACTGTTGGGGTAAGGCAATAATGAGGGATTCCCATTCCAAGTATTCATCTTGTGTTACTCCAGCTTTGGGCATTGCAGTCAAAAAGAGTGATTTTGCCTGTCTGGGTTCATGGGAGTGCATGGATTTTGGTTACAGTGCTGGGGACTGTGTAATTCGAAGTTCTGGTGATGAGATGAAGACTTCAGGGTGTTTTGTTAAATCTGACAGGGAATTGCCTGCTCGCTTTTTGGTCGGCAGTTCATTGTAAAGCCATAGCTACAAGTCTCACTTTCCACAGAGGTGTTATTTTATTTTTTTTTTTGCCTTTTATAGGCAAACTAGGGAGACATTGTTGGAGTGTGGCTCATATCTCTCATCATGCTGTAGACAGATGTCCTCTATTCTTCCAAAATATAGAAGATTTCCAGTTAATTGTGTGGAAATTGGGGAGGGGCAGTATTTTTTCCTAGATTCATCTTGTTACTCTCTCATGTAAATGGTTCATTGTTTTGCATTAATTGTTCATACTTGAAGATTTCTAAGAGAAGGATTGATACTGTAAACCCTTAAAGAACAGAATTAGGCAAGGTGGAACTGGCTTTGATTGCCTCTTTGCTCTTTTCACTGCACCACAGATGAAAGTATGTTTTTTTTCCTAAAATAAAATCTGATGCTCACTTGAGTTCAGCTATTTACTTGAAAAAAAAAGTTTCCTTAGAAATGAGAAGGCTATTTAAAAATCTGTGTTGGGCGTTTTAATTGCAGTGAGCAATGAATCCTTTGAAGTTTTATTACCTATTATATACTTGATTCAGAAGTTGCCTTTTGCAATAGCTCAAGGTTTTTTATTTGCCCGAGATTATTAACATTTCTGTTTCAAGCTTTGAAAGAGAAACTTTCTGAGCATGATTATGAACATTAGGTTAATGCATAATCCCCACTCAGAGGTTCTCCTAGATTTCCACGTGCTTGTTTAGAAGCCATTCAAAGGTGCTTAGCTTTAATTGCCATTATGTGAGCACACAGAAATAAGGACCCAAGAGTCTTATCAATTATTCTGTTCCACAAATTCATTTTTAGATCGTCTTAGAGCTGTTCTATGTTAAATTTGCCTTGAAGTTACTGGGATGTGTAAAGGTTTTTATCCAGTTGGGGAGAAGATTCTGTTGTGTCTTGATTTAAATGCCCTGTGGTTATACTTTTTTTTTGCCTTGATGTAATTGCTGAGGATTTATTTTCTCAGACACTGTTTTTGCAGGTATTTTACCTGCCATGCAGGTGCAAAGTTTTAGGTGCCCACATAGAAATAATACAGGATTGTTTGGAAATGGCACAAATGTTTGAGCTTCTGTGGCTTTCAATGAGCTGCAAGATCTTCAATACTTGAGTTGGAAAGCAAAAAGGTCCTTGTCTTTTAATAGCCTTTTCAAACATCACTTTGTAGGGCTAGAACTGGGACAATGAAACTGAAAGGAAGCTGTACCTGCATCTTCCACCATCCAAAAGAAGTCTTTCTTTTCACAGTTCCTACTTCAGTGTCTTATCTGAAAATCTGTCAAGTTCACAGGGGAATTTAGAGTGAGTTATTCTCAAGCTGAAAAACTGGAAAAGTGTTTCTAGAATGGAGGAAAGGACTGATATGTGGGGAAGTCTCTCCAGTGCAGACTACCTGATACACAATAAGGCTGAGGAAAAAAAATCAACCATTTTATGCATTACACTGCAAAACAGAATATAAAATATTTTTTGTGTGGTTGTACTGTAAAATCAAGAATTGACTTCTAGAGATCATATGAAAATACCCTGTACTTCGTGCTGTGTGTTACCCAAATTATGAACAGTGTTCTGGTACTGAAGATACTAACACCACTATCAATGACAGCTAAATTCTGTCACATTAGAAGAATTCAAACTGTCGCTGACCTTGCTTGTTCCACGCATGTGCATCACTGCGCAAGGGGTATTCCAGAAGCTGGGCTCTGTGGGTTTGTGTCTCTTAACTAATGACAGCTAATCATCCTCTTACATTTATATTGAAACAAGTAACATGTGCTGTGGAGAAGTACAGAGACACTGGTTTTGAGCCCTATCACAACCAGATGTTAAAAGCACAAGAAATGCCCCAGTCAATTAGAATTATTAGGTGAGTCCAACACTGTGCCATCAGGTCCCATCTTGAGTGGTGGGTGTTCGTGGTACCCCCATCCCAGTCCCGACAGTCCTACCCCTGCTGCTATCTGAGGACACTTGCACTGAACCTGATGCCAGTCTGAGAAAAATAATGCATATGTGGAGTGTGTTCATCACCTTCTTTCACTGGCCTGGCAGTTCTCAGTTTCTTGTTCTTAAAGCTGCTGTGTTCTGCTCAGCTCTTATTTGTGCCTGCCCAAAGCCTCGTGCGTCACTATATACTTGGCGTGGCTTTCTCCCAGTTGCATGGCCTGACACCTTAATCTCTGATTCCCATTCAGCTCTTTGGTTGTTTGTCATTTTGACTTATCATCTTTTCTTTTAAGAACTTTTCTAAATTCAGGGGTAACTAAAACATTTTATGGTCCATTTTTTTTAATTCATACTTTTGGTTTAGCTAAAATTCTCCTCCTTTCTGGCGAAACAGCCTGTGTGTGCTTGGTGGAAGAAGGTTGATCAGTTTTTCAGTAAAAAATATTTGTTCAAATAAAACTTTTTATTTGCAAAAAATACTGAGGTTCTGGTTTTGTTGGGTCGCAAGCCTGGCACACATTTGCAGGATATCATGAAAAACAGTCTCCACCATGTTTTCAGAGTTCTCCAGGAAAAGCAAGTGCAGTTTGTTATGAATCCCAACTAATTTATTCCCTGTTCCATAAATGTTATCCCCTACCAGTCCAAAGGCTGTCATTATGCTGCTGTCATTAACCATCTGTTTAGCATGTAAAACTCCTCAGGGCAGGGATCGCATCTTTGCTTTGTACTGTGCAAAGCTGAGCCTGTGGCTGACACTTGAGAAACAATTAATGATAATGCAGCTCAGTAGGGTACTGGGATACCAAGCTAATAAGAGCGGTATAAATGCCTGGCTGGATGGATTAGAGGGAACTTCTGTGTCCCAGTGGTGTGTCTCCAGTAGGTGAAGGGAAATAATCTTAAAACGTCATTTGTCAAGGAGCTGTGAAAAAATAGATGGCATTTCTGAAAGATGTGAAAGAGTAAAGGATGCAAGAGAATCACAGTTTGGGCATGTGTTATGCTGCTTTATTATTATTGTGAGATTTTTACCAACTAAATATTTTTCTCTGCCATGGAATAAGGGATCCCTTCAGAATTGATATCATTAGTGCCTGCATTGTCCTTTGCATGGTCTTCTGCAGGCATTATAAGTCGACATTTTATCATATTTTCCTTTGTATCTTAATGATCCCTGTGTGTTGGGGAGAGAGAGAGAAGCTCAGTAGATTTTCATCTTATGTTAATCCATCAAAATCAAGTTAGTTGCGAGGGATGGAGGAGGTGCGTGTGTGCGCAGACGTCAGCGCCCAGCCAAAAGCTTGCCAGTTGCCCAGCAACCTTCCCAGAGGAAGATGGATGTCCTGCCACCCGCTCTGCTTTTAGCTGAGCTACAATATATTCATGGTACCGCAGCCGCTGCGCACGCAGGGGGTGGGCATGGGCTCCGCCAGCGCAGGGATGTCGACTCTGTCAATAGTTGGCCCTTGTGCCAAGGCTGGATAAAATCTGTTTCGTGCCATTCTCATTAGAACTGTTAATTCTGTTGACTACGGCATGTTGGTTTGAGAGCAGGTGCTTTGGCCTGGTTCGCATCGATGGCATTGCTCTTCCCCTCTGTCAGGTTCTTAAAGTATCGTTTCTTCCTCCTGTTTAGAAAGGCCTTTATCTGTAGCAACAAATAAAATAATGGGCTGTAGAAGGTCAGAAGATGCTGAATGTGTTACTGACCTCTTTTTGTAGTTCCTTTTGTTCCTGGATGGAGCTCAGCTGACATGGCCAGGTCTGACCACCACATTGCCTGTGCTTCCCTGACCTGCGGTTGTCTGGCATTAGGACAACCAGCCACCCACAGAGTGGGCCAGGCACTGTTGGGATGCAGCCTAAAAAGCCTTTAGAGGAATCAAAGGGCTCTTTCTGTTGAGAGTGTTGTGTAATGCCAACATCTTGATACCAAATAGGCCTTCACGATGTTGCCTTAATTTTCTAGAATATTTATCTACTATATGATGCATTTATTCACAGTTTTGATTTCTTTAGAAGGTGTGCCAATCTTGTACTGGAGGATGAATTTAAAATTATTGCACATTTTTAGTGATTGGAGCTAAATAAATCCTGCTGAAAAGCTCACACAAAATTCTACCTGTGTAATTGTAGATGTCATTCATGGTCTGGTCCTGGTGCCTTTATTTATGTTGACAAGCTCTTTACTTAGGTTTGATTCAGAATAGCAGTTAGGAATGTACTTGACTTTAAATCTTTTAATAGTCCCATTGAAGCTAATGAACTTCTTGACAGGTTAACTCTTGAACGTGTGCTCTGCTGAATCTGAACTGGTGTGAGTGATGTTGCTGAGCCAGCAGGACCTGGGAGCCTGGGGAAACAGAAAGGGCTATGCTGGCTCAAGTGCCACTGGGTCAGGTTCTTTGACCACTGCAAATTACGATATAGTAACATAAAAGAGGTGTTAGAGAAAGCACCAGCTCTCCTAAGGAGAAAAAAAACGTACAGCTCCTTAAACAGAGATAAATCTGCCCCAACCCAAGAAACATTGCTCTGCTTTTCCTGTGTTCTTCCCTCCATTGCCTCACCTGGAGAGCTGTTTACGGGCATGCAGCTGCTCTGAAGCATTTCCTTGCACTTGTGTCCTGAGGTGACTCTGTACATTTGCCCATCACCTTAGGGGGGAGCAGGGTCGGCTTCTGAGAGATGGTATTTGCATTAGCAGGCAGGGGAAACTCACAGCAGCAGTGGGATGGTTCAGCACAGCTCTTACTTACTCTGTGCTTATGTATGTAGCAATTACATGCCATTTCGAATGCACTTTCTGCTGGCAAGCTATTTATCAACCAGCTATTGAACTTGTTATTTCCTAAAGCATATGATGTGTGGCTCTTGATTGAAAAGCTGCTGTTCTTTTTTCTTCCACCTTGCAAGGATCCTTGATTATTCATTTTGTTAGTCCTTCAACTCCAGATTGATAACTTCTATCATCTGGATAGTGGAGCTTTGTTTAATGACAGCACCATTGTTTTTGTGGGTGCTGTTTCTAAAATGGCTGTTCAGGGTGGCAGAGGGAAGTACCTGGAAGTGGAGCATTGGATGACTGAAAGTCAAAAGGAGGAATGTTTTCAGAACGCTAGTGTGCTTATTTGTTGGGAAACAAATAAGGACTATGAAAAACTAATATCATGTTTACCGGACAGAAACCTGGATAACAGCAAAAGTCTGTTATTAAAAGGTTTTAATTGAGTGAATTATGGGTTGTTGGGGAGAAACATTTCTTTAGAAAGTGTGATCAAGGAACAGGTGGTCTTGCTGCTGGCTCAGTCTGAGCACAGCTCGTGCCATATTCATTCCTAATTATGAGATTTGTGTCTTCTTATCTCTTTAGCCAAATCCATCAGGAATGGGTCCCACTCTTTTTGACACAGAGAGTGGTTTGCTGCTTATGGATTCCCATTTCAGGGAAAGGTCAAAGAAAGACCCTCCTTCCCATGGTTAGGTCAACCTTTTTTCCTGTCTTTACTGAAGAGTCAAATAGGAATGTGCTGCAAGCTGCATACTGAAAAGAATGTCAGTCAGGATCTGTGCAGGGAAGCATGCACCCTTACCAGTGCTGGTCCTAACAAGTACATCATTAATTTGCATTGTGAGACTCATGATGAGCCTGGTTATGACCTGTGATCCTGCCGTTACTCAGTGCTCTATAAACATAACCAAAAAGGACTATTTTCCACTTTAAATGGGTTTATATTATAAGAAACTACCCTGTAGTACACACAGGTAAACTGTTAGAGCCTTTATTGCAGATGGAGGAAGTGTTTCAGCTGGGCCATCTGCCTTGTGTGGTGGGACTTACCTGGCTGGTGTGGTGTGGGTGCCCACACCCAAGCAAGCAGGCAGCCCCCCTTCAGGGTCTGCAGGAAGAGATGAGGACTCAGGGTACAAATCAGCTCAGCCCAAAGAGTGCTTCTGACCAGACGACTGCCTCTGGGAATGCTGTTCTGCCTCTCCTCTGGAGCCCAGCTGACCAGTGCAGCCACAGGCAGAGGTCAGCACTTTGTTGCCTTCTGGATTGTGTGATACGGATCACAGATGTAACACAAAACAGGCCCACAGCATGATTTTATTTAACCAGGATGTGTTCAGAGTTTGATTCTGCTTAGTGCTGGGTGTTTCTACTGTCCCTTAGAATGAGGAGGAATTGAGGGCGTCCAGTGCCATCCATAATGGTCTATTAGAGAAGCGTGGAGGAAGGGTAGAGAAGCCAGGTAGCTTATCACAGAGAGAGCTACTGAAGTAGCAACAAGAATATCTTCTCTTTTTTGAGACCATTTTATCTTTCTGAATGAGTAATATAATATTATAGTAGCTGTAATAACTTGCTTAAAAATTAAAAATAGTTAATGGGTGAAGTGGAATAAGCATGTTTAATGTTTCTCACTGATCTGCTGCTGTACCTCCTGCTAGAAGAGTTTTATTTAAATGCACAATTTTCTCCCATTTTAATAACACTGACTGGTGCAAACACACTGGCTCAGTATTGCCTTCTGGATGGTATTTATAAAGCTCCCTGTCTGGTGTGTGTCATAGCTATCATAGCACCACCTCCTTATGTCAGACAAATTATCTTTCAGCAGAGGAGGGCTTTTCAGCAAAATGCATTGATCTGTCAGGTCCTTTTCTGAATGCAATACTAGATCTGTTGTGATAGGTGGATTTTGTGTATTACTTTACGTATTATTAGGTAAAAATCCAATAATTCCTGACCAGAGGATAGCTCCAGACTCAGTCCAGCTCCCAGGCAAATGGTTTCCTGCGCTGCTTTCCCAACTCAGTAGGAAGCTCTACAGTGGCTGAAAACCCAAACTCCTGGTCACAGCCCACAGCTGGGCACTGTTGGAGATACTTTGGACAGCTTGGATCTGTTCTGTGGGGACCTGTTGAACTGAAGAGACAGGTCTGTATTTGATGTAGCTGGGTGGTAACAAAGCTTATAGGAGAGCCATGTCTTGTGTTGCTGAAGATGTGCACTGAGGCATTTTGTGCAAGTAGCAGCAGTCTCTGTAGCACTGGAGGATTTGTGCCTGGTAGATTGTTTGGCTATTGCTATCGAGAGGTGATAAAACACAAAAACTTTGCAGCAAGGTCACCAGCTGTTACAGTGGGGTGGAGAATCCTACTCAAAGTTGATAAAATTATTTTCTTGCTCAGAAAGATTGCTGGGATATAGTTTAGTCTTGGTGTGGAGTGTAAGCCTGGCTACAGGCTGGGTTGACTGATGAGGAGGAGGTATGGAATCAAGGAACAGCATTGCTTAAAATGAAGGGACCTGCTCAGTGTGAGCAGACTCTTTTTTCCACTAAACTCATCTTGCCTTCTCAAGTCTTTGGCTGGTCAGTCTGTCAGTGGACTGACCCTGTTGCATGTGGTAAAGTCCAAGTAGAGCTGTGTGTTGTATTCACAGCACCTGCAGTTCAGTCTGTCCAGTACATTGTAGTGAGGTGGGTAGTGCTTATGTTTTCTGGTACGCGGGGCTGGGTAACTTGCTGTCAAAAATCCTGAAAGAAGTTGATGCAGAAGATCTTTGATCTGCTTCTGTTAACTTCTTAAACCTCTTGGAAATTCACAATGAGCGAACATGCACAAGTGGAAGATCCCAGGCAACTGCAGGCAGCTTAGTCTGACATCAATCCCAGGCAAAAGAATAGAAGAATTGAGAGAGGATTTACAGAATTAGAGGTAGGGAATATAATTAATGCCATTCAACATTCTTTTTTGGAGAGTATGTCTTGTCAAACAAATCTGATTTATCTGATAAGATTGCAAGTTTGGGGGATGAGATAACTGTGTAGATATAATATACTTAAACTTCTGTGAGGCGTTTGATTTTATTCCACATGACATTGTTATTAAAATATTAGTACTATATACTTTTACTGAAGCATATCTTAAATATATTAAGAACCAGGTAACTGACAGAGCTCAAAAAGTAGTTGTCAATAGGGAATCTTTATTGAATGTGAGCATTTTTTAATGTAACTCTGCAGGGATCAGTCAGAGCCCTCATGCTATTCATCATTTTTGGCAGTGATCTGGAAGTAAATATAAAATTATTTCTGATCAAATTTCCGGGTGACACAAAGATTGATGAAGTGAGAATGAGGGCAGTAGGATACAGTGATTTTGGTCTCTTGGTTAATTGTCCCTATTGAAACAAAATTCCAAAATTATTTAATTAAATAAGAAAGCTTTTATGCATCTGAAGAGGAGTGCAGTAAACCTTTTGACCAGCCTGGAAAGCAGAATGTTTATGAGAATGCTTTTGGTCTGCTGGCCTCTGGAGAAACTGGCTTTCCTAGTGAAGAGACAGTTTCCCTCAGCCTCCACCTGACAGTGGAGATGATCCATGGTTCAGCAGAGCTGCTGTTGGAGGAACCTCCCTAAGGAGGCTGCTGATAGGAAACAGCTCTTCCTCTGCAGTGCTGTGGAAGGCCTAAGAGACATGTGGATTGGACACTTAAATTTTTGTGTTCAGTTGTGTATCTGTGAGATCTCTAGTGCAGTTTCTCATTAACCTTTGTTTATTTTGGGTTTCTGAAGATGCCCCTGCATCTGTATCACAGGAACCAGACTTGGCAGTACATGAATATGGAGCAGGGTCCGTCCTGGTGAGACTGGCTTGCAATTCTCTATTAGCACCTCCAAACTTAAACTAGGCTACAGCAGCAAAGGGCACACAGCACTGGAATGAAAATAGAGAGGTACTGCATATCCATACCAGTGCTGAGACCTTCCTTATTTTCAACAACCTGACCATAGCATCACAGAATTACAGAGTAGTGTTTTAGACTGGAGGGGGCTGCTGGCAGTCATTGCTCCAACAGCCTGCTGAGGGCTAACAAGAGCCAGCTGCTCCCAGATGGAGATTTCACAGCCTCCCTGGCTCATCTCCTCAAACACTTCACTGCCCTCACTGTAGTTTTGTTGGGGGTTTTTTTGGTTCATAATCTAACTGGAACCTTCTATGCTTAGCGTGTGTCTGTTGTCTCTTGCCCTGTTCCTGTACTCCTCTAAGGGAAACCCACTCAGCCTCTTACACCCTTCCATCCCCAGGTAGTAGTAGACAGCTCTCCCTGGAGTCTAATACTACTTTGACTGAAGAAGCCTTGCTCCTTCAGCCTCTCCATGTGTGTCCTTTCCTCCAGCCCCTTGACCTTAACAGCCCTCCCCAGAGCTTGCTCCAGAACGTAAACGTCTCTGCGCCCAGTGCTCTAAGGTTGTCCCACAGGCACTGAGCAGAGGAGAATGGCCATTTCTGTCAGCCTGCTGTAGTGCTTTAAGAGGGCAGAAATGCATGAAAAGAACTGGTTTTATCGCTGTGAAGCTTAGCTTTTCTCAGCAAGATCATAGCACATGGCTGTTTTAAAACCCATAGAGGGGAAGCAGGGGGACAATCAGATTGTGACAAGGTGCACCTTGAGGCAAACAAACCAGCAGTGAAGTGTCCCCTGCAGAGGTCCACTTGAGAGTCAGCTATGGCTCAGCCAGACCTCTGGGGTGCTCAGCTGTGTGTGACCGCCTTGCACCAGAGGTACAGTAAAGATGGAAAACCCTGTGGCGAGAGTGACAGGAACTTCAGTTCCAAATAACAAAGTGTACCAGGCCATGGTCTGCCCTTCCCTGTGCTGCGCTGCTGCTTGATGGCCAGTGCATGCAAACAGTTTCTCCATCACAGTTTGAAGGACCAGGGGCCATTCATAAACAGAGGAACTTTCAGCGTGGCTTTCCAGCCACAAGTTTCCCTAAGCTAAAAGAAAACAGTGTATCTTACTAAATAAATGATTAGACGCCAATGATTTTCTGCCTTCCAGAGCAGAGTTATTTGGAAGCATGGAAGGAAATAGCTACAGCAGTATAAAGCTGCTGCCCTTTGCACTTGCATCTTTCCCACAGAGTAATCCTTCATCTATTGTTTACTTAATGAGAAAAGAAAGAGGTTAATTTATAAAACCAAATAAAAAACAGACCGAAGACTTTATTTGTGGAACAAAAAACTGAATTAAATGGACAGTCTGTCCATTAATGCTGCTAATTGTGCCACGCTCCACTGAGGAAAATACTCAGGTCTGCTATGATTTTGTTCTTGCTGGTGGAGCTCACAGTCCATCTCCAATGAGGGTTCAAGGCAGCACTCTGTGTCAAGAGTTTCCTAACAACTTTTCTTACTTGGTGAATTAATTTCAGCTCCCAGTCTGTGACAGGCTCAGCCTCTCAGGGGCTTCTTAAATTTAATAGATAAGTATAAGAATAATTGGCAGAGCTGATCTTGCTGGAAAATGCTGCTGTCTGATTAATTTGCAGATTCTCATGAACATCCACAGAGAGCTCTTGCAAGGAAGAGAAAGAGGGACTGCTTAATTCATTTTCCTTGCTCCAGAGAAGGCTGTCGTACCCATGCTATAATTTAGCAGTTTCTGTGCTATTTCTGTTGGCTGAAGAATGTTGTAGAGGTTGGAATGAAACCTAGGTGGCAGGAAAGTTTTGCATTTTGCATTTCACCTGAGCCTCCCCTAGTAGCTGTTCCTCTTTGCTAGTCAGTGCAATCTCCACATCCCGGTTGGAGGTGGGAGCAAGGTAGCTGTGCCTTGGTCTAGATGGGAGTGTGTTAGATCTGCGTGGATGATGGATACTCGATCCTGAGGCTGGCTGGAGGCTAAAGCTGCCCCATCTCTCTCTGTTCCCTCAGTCAGCCTGCAGATGAGGGAGGGGACAGGGAAGAACTGGGCAGGCATGGGTCTGCAATGGGGAGAGGAGTTAGTACATGAAGGCGTCTAGGAGTTGAAGACTTCTAAGAATAACATTTGATTCTCTTTGGGAAGCTGGGGATTACTGTGAAGTGTAGATGAGGAAAAACATGTCTGGGGGAAAAAAAAAAGTTGTTTTGTTGGGATTCCCTCCGGTGGTGTAGAAGATTTTGTTTTGGAAAAGGCACTTCCCTCTGTGCTATGAGTGAAACTAAAAGAAATAGATAAAGAAAGTTAATCTGTTTAGTGAACTTTCAGCATTCACCAGGCAGCTGGTAGGCATCATGGTCTGTCTTTACCTGATGGGGCGTGAGGACATTGAAGTCCCAGCTGCTGCCCCACCGAAAGGAGCTTGTGAGGGTTTGTTCCTTACAAACTTCTCATGGCCTTTATCAGCCAGTCTTAAACCTTGATTTTCAGATTGTGGTAGCAGGAGTGAAATGCTCCTTTTGAAAACAATTTCTCAAAATTTGCACCAGACTGGTACTACAGACCATGTGCAGATTTAATGCAAATGGAAAGCCTGGAGCAGAAGTGTTTTTCCCATCCTTAGGTCAGGCAGATTCATCATTCTTGAATTTAATTTGCAATTCCTTTTATTTTTGACATAAAATTCTACTTCTTAAGTTTAAATAAAATTTGTATCTATATATGTGTATTTTATGTGTATATAAAATATATGTATGAAGTTTATGTATTTATGAATATAAATGAATAAATGCATATTATAAGTGCATTTATATGAAAAAATATGTAGTTGTTGCTCCAACATAGCTTGCTGGCATACAGAATTATATGCGGTCTATGGAAAGTGGATTTTTTTGAAATGCTGCCATCTCTTTGTTAAGTATTCAAAGAACATTGTAATTATTGCTGTCAATATGTTTTAAATTCTCTGTGGAAAAAGTTGCAAACATTTTTGTTAGAACATGTATTTGTTTGTAACCTGTTCAGTACATCGTCTATCTGTATGCCAGCTGGTTTCCTTTAAAAAATGAGCTATTGAGAAGATATATGTATTTTTTATCATTGTGTTACATTTTCATGCTGTTGTCAGACTTTAATAGAAATCTGACCCCTCCATAAGATATTCTGGAAATAAATGGGAAACGTAAGACTATCTTTTTTTCTGGATATACAGGCAAAATTGTTCTTGGCAATTATTTGGGCGTGCAAGTGATTTTTATCTCCCAGTTCAAAGTAAACACAGTGGTGCATGCCAAGGGTTACATCAACACGGCAGTGTTCATTTTGTCTGGAAGGTACTAAGCTGCGAGATCTTCATGTCTGAAACTGTGGCTCTGGAACAGGTTTGGGTCCTGGGGATGGACTGCCAGGCGGATGGAATCCGTGGCTGACCGCAGCTCAAGAAGGGGGCTTCGGGTTGAGGAGGTGTGTCCAAGCACCATGTGCTTCCTGGCTTCTCTTTGTCGTCCCATGGAGTGACCTGTGGTCGTGATTCTTCATGTGATGATGCTGAAGGCAACTTGTGCCTCGTGTGAGGTTTTGAACATTACAGGATGTGCGTTATTTTCAGTGTTTGTGTTTAGACACAGGGCTGCAAGTGGGGAGGGAAGAGTCATTTTACAGTATAACCCATCTCTGTGTGTGAACATCACCTCAAAGGAAGTCAAGGGTTGTGTCAGGGAAGCTGTGCCTTTCTCCTGCTTGGTGGCAGCTGCAGCTCCAGCAGGCTGCCTTCCTGCGTGTGCAGCCCCTTCCTGCTTGGGCATGAGCAACTGCATGAGGTGGCTGGGGAAGTCCTTCTTCTGATGAAGCTCAAATCAAAGTTAGAATCTGTAAGAAATCTCCACTGTTCCCCATTGCCTCTGGGCCCAGGCAATCAGTTGCTTTGTCTGCTCAGGTTTTTTTTATCTTTTCTGTTTCCTTTCTGAGAGCAAAGGTGGCACATTTTTTTAGTGGAAGTGGGGGCTTTCCAGCACCAGGGGTTATTTGGCTGGTTATTTTTCTGGTTTTCCCTGCTCACTTAAAAAGTGAAGCTGGCACTTCTTGGAAAACATCTTTTCTATATTAAAAAGATTTAGCTGTGCTTTCATGCTTGTGTCCTTTAGAGTTTTTCAGAGCAACTTCTGAACAGGTATGAGAAACCCATCACTGTGGTGGGCTCAGGCAAGTCTCTTTCCCTCCCAAGCTCTCCCTGGACTCTGTTGTGGTCTCAGTGGGGAAGCCGTGGTGTTTTGTGGAGGTATTTGAAAGCAACCAATTTTTTGTTGGCTATCCTGCTTAATGCTAGGAGAAAACTGTAGTAGGTCGAGATAGCTAAAATTGCCTGTCCATAGTTAGCGTGACGGGGCTGTGGGCAGGATGTCTTTGGCCCCTGCTGGCCAGACTGCGTCATCCTGCCACAGTGAGCAGCCAGAGGGAGAGGAGAAACCCGAGATGCATGACATGTAAATACTCCATAAATACTAGGAATTTGGCAAGGAGGCATCAGTGGCTTCCTCTCTCCCTGAAGGTACATCCATATGCCCAGAGCTGAATCCAGTTATTTCAGCAGTGTTGGCAAAACTAATTTTTGACTCCCTGCTGCTCCCAGACTGGCATGAGCACTGGCCCTGTCTTCTCAGGTCCAGGGGGCTGCAGGGTGAGGAAGGGACCAGGGAGAGCAGGTAAAAGCAGCACCATGGGAGTATCAGGACCTCCGGTGATGATGCAGGTGTAGGGCAGGCAAGGTGGTGGTACTCCAGGCAGCTGGCTTGGGCAGTGCATCCTCATGCACGCCGTCCCCCGACCTGGTGCAGTGCAGGATTGAGGCCTGTGCAGGGAGTAAGTGCTGGAGACAGGACACACGCCTTGGTGCCTCCTGCTCATGGCCTGTGCTGCCTCCTTTGGGTTTTGAGATCTGATGGGATTGTGCCACAATATGGAATAGCTGCAGGCAAATCACTGTTATGACAGATATATTACTGCAATAAAATTACAAATTTATGGCAGGCAGAGATCTAGGCGTATGCCCATAATTTTTCTTTGCTTCTGTGTATCGTCTGGTTGGGTGGCATATGAACTCACATGATCCATAGGAGAAAGGTATGATGCTGGGTATGCTGCCCCTTCCTACTTAATGCCTTGGGCCCTGGCTTTTGGCCCTGAGTGTGGCACTGTGAGGGGTGTGGGGGTGCTGAAACACGATGGGGGCTTTTGTGGGGGTTTGGTCCATTGGAAATAGCCTCCTGCTGTGGCACCTACTCTGGAAGATCTTATTTATCAGCTTGTGGCAAACCTTGGGTTCCTGTTTGTCAGTGGCAACACTTTTTTAGCCCTGTTACTGGTACAAATGGAAGGTGCAAGGTTGGTTCAGGTTTGATTTGTGTGTGTGTGTGTGGTGGTTTTTTTGCTTGGTTTTCTTTTAATTTTCTCCTCTGTGCGGGAAGGAGATACTTCACTGTATGGAAATGTCAGGGTCAAAAATTCACATCCAGCTCCTGGCTCCAGTATTCTGTACATAGCCCTTCTCTCTCCACACCATCTGTCTCTTGAAATTAATGCTTTAATACCCTCTGCGGGGTAGCACTGCTATTTATTTATTCCAATGTTTGTTTCTTTTTGACTTTTGAGATTAAGATGAAGTGCTCAGGCATCCTCATGGACTGTAAAAATCCTAAGATGCTCTTGAAGGGTGGGAAATGTGTGCAATGCTGGTTTCACCTGCGTTTTTCTGGCTTGCTTTCCTGGCTGTGGCTCCTGGGGCAGGGGAGGGGACCAAGGCCCTGGTCCCTGTGGTGTGACCCAAAGCAGAGGCACATTTTGTGTGCAATGCCCCAGGATCCTGATGGATACCACCTTGCTGCTTCTCTGCTCCTTGAAGCCCTTCCCTGCCTGCTGCACTCTGGAGTCCAAGCACAGTCTCCTTGGAATAGCCTTGGAACTGCTAGTCTTCTAGTCTTCAGTTGGTTTGTTTTCCTTAAGAGGTAACCAGAGCCTGAGACCACCTCACAGCAGTACTTCTCTAACAGAAGAAAAATTAGAAGTATCATAACCCAATTAGCAATTCTGCATTTCTCATCTTAATGTACCACAGGGAGCATCTCCTGGGTTGAGCTCAGGGTTGTTTGGATCCTGCTTGAATTACCTGCATTGTGTCCTAGGAAGTCTCTTCCTTTCTACTGCCCTTACTTGTTATATTCTCTTTTCTGTCTATGCTTGGGGGACTGTTGTTTGGGTTCTTTTTATCTCCAGTTTTTTGTGTGACACAGCATTGCTGCATGTTTTCTTTTACTGCTGGTTCCTGCATCCCAGAAACTTGATGTTTCCAGCTAATACCACTAAAGTGTCTCACCATATATCCATGGCTGTGATCTTCCCACAAGCCTCTCGCCTTTGCCTGTTAAGGTCTTTCCTTGGCCATGCCAGCCTGTGATGGAAACCATGTTTATGTGGAGACAGCTTGCTCATTAGCCAGTAATTGTCACACTAATTGCTTCATGATATTTGCAGGGCATCAAGCAGGGTTCACATAGACGGATTCTCCTGCTTACCCCACTGGTGTGGCTGCCCTGGCCCCCTCTGCGTGCCCATGTCCTGCCATTAGTTTGCATACCTGGAGATAGTGCTTTCTTTCCTGTGTGTCTGGATAGACTATATCCCTTTTATTTTGCATCCTGGAGCCTTTAATTACTCTCAACAAGTTCCTTTCACACTTGAAAAATCCTGTAGCAATTTCAGTTTGAATTGCTTTCTCTGAGGCTTTGGTTTAGATGACTGCACCTGCTCTGGGGTTCCAGTGGTAATTGGGCTGTAATAGTTACGGTCCTTTAAATGCTCTTAAGGTACCGTGAGCTTTAAGAACTGATAACGGTGCAATCTGGCATCTGGGCACCAGTTTTGTCTTGTCTCTGAGCTGCATGTTTTTGGTTTAAATTCTATTATTTTGCCATTTGTGAAGATTTACAAATAATCACAGATTGTAGAACTTAGATGTATTTAATCAAACATGTCCCTGCGCTCATATACCCGTCCCACAGGTCTGGGTCCTGGGCTGATCCTCCCCACTCTGCCAAATCCCTGCTGAGCTCAGTGGGAGTTTTGCCAGAACGAGGCCCTAAAAAAGAAGTATGACTCATTTGAGCAGTTGTGCTCATTTGTGCATCAGTACAGGCTCATGTTAAAAGGATATTAAACCGAAAAATACTGAAGAACCTACTTGCCTTGTCCTTGCCTAGAGCAAACCTTTATCCTGGGACTGGTCCAGCAGGTTAAGGATGGCATTTCCTCTGGGTCATGTGTTACCTAGGATTTTGTGTTGTGGATGCCATCAGAGCTTTTGAAGTTCTCTGCTACCTTAATTCCCCTCTAAGGAGGTGGGGGAAGGGAGAAAAGAGAGACATCTCTCAGGCATGTACAGTAGCAAGAGGTGTGCAGCCTGTAGCCTGCTGCCACACTCAGAATACAAAATTTCCAAAATTACAAATTGTGTGATAATGAACTGAAAGTAAATATAGTTCAGTTTGCTGTGAATCATTCTTGGGCGTTTTGATTGGACTTGGATGAGCTGGCATTGTGGTGCGAGAGTTCAGAATTAGGCAGACGTAGTTGCTTGGCAGTCCAGAGCCTCAGTATCCCAGTGATACTGGGGGGACCTTGCCTGCAAAGAGGCTTTCCAAGAGGGCTTGAGGAAGGTCTCTGGGTGGACAAGGAGCCAGAAGCTCACACAAGCAGCTGAGATCTGAGAATTCACCTGCTGGTACCAAAGGATGTCTCAGCTCTTTGAATTGCCCTCAGATGAACAGTTAATGTGGTTACCATGAGATGGAAAGCTTTTGTTCACCAAAAAAGCCCTCTAAGCTCTGCTGGCAGAGAAAAGGGGTCATAAAATAAAGGTAACTGCTATAATGAGATGTTACAATAAATGGAAGTAAGCATTTTTGTGCTCTTCCTTCCAGCAGGAATTTAAAATACCAGAGCAGAAGAAGCACCCGCTCAAAATGGCTCAGACAATGTGCTACATCCAAGCAAGGAAAATACTTGCCTTAAGAAAATGAATGTAGTTTGGGTCCATGAGAGGTAGAGGTCTGGGGTGATAACCTAACTTGATGTTTGACCAGTGTAGCTTGACTATCCTGGTACGTACAAAGGACCTGAATGCAGGAACTGTCCTGTTACGTGGTGGGGAGATACAGAAATTGTGTATTGCCCTCTTTAAAGCCATGGTGATTATGGGATGAGGTCCTTAACCTGCTGCAGGGAGATTTATATAAGCGATTCTCATTAATGCCGGTGGGAATTACTCAGAGCTATACAAGTGCATCGCAGTAAGAAATGTGCCTTGGCAGTTCACTATTAATATTTGAAGATAGTGCAAGCAAAGTCTCCTTCTCTGAGTCAAGTGGGCAAAAACCAATGGGTATTTTTTGTTTGTTTGTTTGTTTTTTTAATTCTGGTATTTTGGTCTTTTTAGAGGTTATAGAAAGGTGAACCGTTCATACATACAGGTTTATATTATAACTGCAGATGCGGGATAACTTGACATACTTAGCTACTGTTTGCTGATTACTGATGGGTAAGAGCCCACCTTTGGTTTTAGGAGCTGCTGAATATCTCTGCTGACCCACCCAGTGCCACAGCTGTGGTCCTGTCTGTTACTCACCATGTGATAAGAAAGGTTGGTCCCATTCTGCTTGGAGTTACAGGCTGTACTGAAACAAGATGGAGATACTGCAGGCAGCAGAACAAAGACATAAGTAAAATCAGAATTTACGATTTTAGTCACATGAAATATCTCAAAGAGCTTGCTTCGTTTGAAGTGGATAGCAAGGACTGTGTATTTCTGTGAGGTACAGAGAGAGGCAGACACTGACCTCTACTTGATGTTTTTGATTTAGTTGTTATTCCTCTGTTTGGTTTGTGTGAGTAACAAGTTTTCAAGTTGATTTCTTCAAATTTTGTCTGTCTTTTTTTTTTTTGCCTAGATTTGGAATGAAGTTTCAGTCTTACAATCTGAGTTCCAGCAGCAAGTGTTATTTTAGGTATGGGTCCTGCCCTGCAATTTACCAAGTGTGGCCGTGCAGCCTTTATCTCCAATTCCCCTTCCTTCCATGGGCTACAGGGCTCAAGCTGCATCTGTTTGCAGTGTGTTGCTGCGGTGCTTGCCCAGTCCTTGTGACAGCTGTGGCTAATTGTTGCCATGCTGTTTCAACTAATTTTCTTTATTATTCTTAGCATTATTTACTTAATTTTTTATGGAAAGCCATTCCACTTAAATATGAGAGAAAGTAAAATTGACTATTCCTGACAGATGCTGGCTGCTTTGGAACAATGCAGGACATACCAGTTGCTTCTGTGCAATGCCTCTGGCTTGGAAGAAGGTTCATCAGAGCAGATGAGTCTTGCCTCTTGCCCTGCAGATGATAAATGCCAGAGGTAACAGCACATTGCAGGTGATGGTCCGCTCCAAAGCCCAGGGTTCCCTGCTGACAAGGTCCTTGCTCATGGCTGCAAAAGTTGAATTTCACCAGTTTTCACATTCCTGGCAAATGAACTGGTGAGGTAGAAGTTGTTGCTACGAATGGCTTGGTGCAAGCCACCTTCAGGATTTTCTTTGAAAAGTCCGGGGTCTTGGAGATCATCAGCTGCTGGATGTAACACTGAGGATGGTTGTGTGTACCCTCAGGGTACACTCCAAGTTGAAAGCAGAGCATGGAACTGGAGGGCAGCCACAGAGAAAGCACCTTGCTGTCTTCAGCTGAGCAGTGGCCAAATCCTAGCCCAGTGTCTATGCCTCTTATGGTTTACACCTCTTATATCCTGTATGGCAGAAACTCTGATAGGAGGGTTTGGCAGCACAATGGTATGTGCTGTTTTGATACTTCAACAGAGATAACAGAATGCCTAAATAAACCCTGTTTGATGCTTAAATAAGGATTTCATCCTGCTGTGTCTGTAGTCAGATACCAAACAGAGTTTATAATTTACTGTCCAAGGATTTGATTCTTTCTTTCATTTTTTTCTTTTTTATTTGCAGTATTTTAACTAGGTAGGAATTATGGAAAAGAAAAAAAGGACAGTCACATAATAATCATACAGGGGTAGCAGATAATTAGGTGTTGTAAACCAAGAACCTGAGAAGGTTCAATTATTTGCTTAATACTGATATTTAATTGGACATTAAAAAGTAGAAATTCTTGAATATTCACTGCTCTCCTGTTATTAAAAACCAGCAAGGGTTGAGAGCAAGTGAGGGTGTATGTCTCTCCTGCCCTGCTTATGTGGCAACAGAGTATTTTACAAAAAATTCACCAAACACCCTACCACTTGTTACCAGGTCTGCTGCCTGACAACTTGTTAGCACCAGCTGGGCCCAGGTAGGAGAACCATTCTTCTAAGGCTTTTAGACTGTAAGTAAAACTACTACTGCTCCTAGTTAAAGTGACTGAAGCTGAGCCTGGCTGTGGGATGGGTATGGCTGCAGGAGCCTGGCTGAAGTGTAGTTTCCTCCTGAGTGCAGGTGTGGGTTGGTGGTGGCAGCTGGGGACAGCTGGGAGCACTGGGGAGTGAACCCAGACAAGGGCAACTGGTTGTTGGAAAGGGAAAAATATATTTTTATTCCAGCAGCTAAAACCCTTTTGTATTTTGGTTTCTCTTAGCAGCTATTTATCCAAAACATTTGGGAGAAAAGCTGTCTCTTTATTAAATATTTAACACCCTTGCCTTCAGCTGTGGGCTGAGAAAGCTCCCAATCCACATGTGAGTCACCAAGAACTCCTCCGACAGAAGCAGAGGAATTCCAGATTGGAGACTGCTACAGGAAAAAAAAAAAAGTTTGCTGCTTTGGAAAAAGTCCAGAATGGTTCACATCTCTGGTATATCATAAAGCACACACAGCCCTCAGTCTGTCGTGTATGGGGACAAGGAGTCATTGAGTCCTATATTTGAAGTGGAGAAGTTCTCAGTATGCTAGGGAGCATCACACCCTATATAATGCAGATGAGTAGTGCACCCAATAGCTGGTCTTTTATTAAATGGTGTCTGCATTTGGATCCTGACATGTTGGAGGTGGAAAGATGTAGTAGTAGTTTGTTCTATTGGTAAATTAGTTCTAGTTTTAATTTTAATTGTCTTGGCTTTCACCTCCAGCCATCCATTGCATGCATCTCTCTGCAAAGCAAGGAGATCCATGATGGGAAGGTGCCCAGTTCTCTTCAGATTGCAATCTGGGACTCATGTTCAGAGAGCAGGAGTGCAGGCTCCAGCAAAAAGAGTATAAGGTAACAAATCATGTGATAAGAATGAGTTGTGATATCAAAAACAGTTATGGTTGTCCTAGCACTGCTTGTGGTGAGGACTGTAATGCATTGTGCTTACATGTGCCATGCAGGCATGGGACATGCAATCGACTCTGCTATTTATTTCTATTAAATTTTGAGGAAATGAATGAATAAAGTAAGAGAAAACTTTTTTGCCATGTTTCTCTCTTTGGCCAAATTATTTTATCAACATCCCAGTGAATTTATCAGCTGCAGAGATAGGTGTCAGTCTCTGTCCCTTAGCCAATTACAGAGGTATCTCCAGCAGTGGTTTTACACCTCCTTCTACTGTGGGCCATTTAAAAATTTTGGCTGGTGATGGGGGTTCCTTGTATAGCTCCTCATAGGAGGTTTACTTCTCCCATTACTATTTGCATATACTTAGATGGGGTTCACAGTATATAACAATATTTTCACTGATTGAAAACCTGTAGTTGTGACAGTTTCTGTGCACTCTGAGATCTACGGTGAAGACATGGACACTAAATACTATTTTAGGCCATGTGCTCTGAGTCCTTTAAAGTAACTGCTTGTAGCTTATGTACCTGATTCTGATTTCAAAGTAATGTTTCTATATTGGCTTGGTTTAAGCTTATTCCTGATTTTAAACCATGAAAGGAAGATCCTTTGTTTTCTGGCTGGTGAGCTTAGAAATGCAAACCTGACAGCCTTACCACCTCAGGCCAGCATGGTGTGTATTGGAAAGTGAGGTGTGACGCCAGTAGCGCGTGTTAATAACATGTGCCCAGTTCAGCAGCACTGACTGGCCAACATATTCTGGCACACGTCACTTGGCTGCCTTGACCAGGACCTCTGCCTTGTGCAGGTGGGACTTGGACAGCTACCTTTTGTGTGTGCCTGGCTTTTGGGTGGGGAAGGTTAGTGGATATGACTTTCTGTAGCTAGCCTGTGCTGTGTCCCTCTAGCCAGGAGAAGTGAACGAGATTGCCAAAAGTCAGTTTGAACATTAAAGGCTGAAAGCTGTGAGATACCACTTCTATGGGCATTCTGCACATAACTGGAGACAGGATGATCAGGAGAGAGTTTGTACCACCCTTGCAGAAAATGTAAGATTCTTTTCAAACAAAATTGAGCAGATGTGCTGTAACATGTACCTGGATGGACATGTTTGTAAGGTCTCCTTACTGAGAGGAGCTGGTGTGGCCATCCACCTGTGCCTGAGCTGGCCCATACAGCTGGCAAGCCCATTGCCTACCCACTGCTCACATTGCCTAATACTGCAATCGCCAGCTCTTTGATGAAAGGTGGGTTCATGTATCAGATTGTTGAGCATTAGGGATAGTAGATTAGATTTGCAGTGTAATCTTCCAGAAACACTCCTCTTGATCCAGAGACTGCTTTATGAAAGAGCTCTTTTCTCTGTGACATTGTGGAGGCCTGCAAAGGGACAACTATCTTCTTTTACCTTCATTGGGAGATAGTAAGGCTGCTACCGACCTGATGTTCATGAAGGTCACAGCTGTACTGGGCAAAATTAGTTTTGTGCAGGACAGTTAAGTAGATTGGATTTTCTCAGTTGTAGCTGATTTACTTTCATCTGAGTTCCTCTTGCAAAGCCATTTAAAGTCCATTCCCCTCTGCCCCCCACTGCCTGTTTATGGGAAAAGACTAGAAGGAGATTTCTGCCTGGGCTCCAATTCTGCCTCAAGCCCTATTCTCATACCTTTCCAGGAAAGTGTCCGCACGGAGGCTGGGGCAGGCTGTGTAGTCACACTGGAGCCTTGGGCTGCATTTCATCCCATCACAAATGTTGTAGGGCCAGTAGGTATGGTCTTCCCCTGTGCCAGCTGAGTGTAGCTTTGCAGTCTCTGCTTTGGATCCAGAACCCTGCTGGGACCCTTCTGCAGATTCCTGGTAATGTTACTGTAAATGTAGCTGGGCCCCTTTCCAGTCCAGCTTTTTTAATTCTTGTGACTAAACGTCCTCACAGATTTTGGAGCCTGGTGAAGCCAGTTAATTTGAGGCATAATGCATCAAAACCCATGTCTTCTAGTCAGGGAAAAAAACTTCTGCTGAAGTCAGTTGAGTAGCAGATTTGGCCAGCTAAGTCTGGGCACTGGGAAACCTGTCAGCTACCTGGCTGTGCCTGGCAAAACATGACATATGGTTGTGCGTGGGAAGCCCGTTCACTGCAAGCATGGTGAGACACAAGAGGGAGAGTGATTTCCACCAGGCTGCATTTTATTTCCATGACTTTGCCAGTGGGATGAGCCTTTGCCTGCTGACCTGCATTGCAAAGCAACCACTGATGGAAAAGACCTCTTATTTCTAGGCATCCTTCTGTTTTCATTCCCATTTAAGTTGTGGTGAAACCTGAAGTCTGCAGCAATTGTTGTCTGGTGAGTTAGGGAAGAGTTACTGGAGCTTGTGGCAGACAACTGACAGAGTGAATGCTGTGTGATACTGCTGTTACTGTGTTCAGCTCCACAGTGTGAATGGGGAAAATTCACAGGGAGATTTGTGCGAGGACCTGGGCAGGGGTATGTGGTGTGTGAAGGGGGTATTTCCTTCTTTGCAAAATCACTTTCAGCCTGTATCAAAAATCTATGCTGCCTGGGACTATATAGAAAAAGGCGATATGGTGATAAGTGAAGTGAAAGAAAGCTGCTGTATGGTAGGTTCCCACCTCCCCAAAACTGCAGCGGTTTCAAAGTTTAAAGGAGATGATCCATAATTGCTCCCAGAGCTGTGTCTCTCCTCTCTGGATAGCAGACTAGTGCTGGCAGCCTACCTGGGGGAACTGAGAGGGCCATGGAGAGCAAGCCTGTCCCTCCGACCACTTGTACCAAGCAGGTCCCCTGACCTGGTCACACTGGTCATCTGTATTAGCACAGAGTCCTGTCCAACTCCAGGACTCCAGGCCTGCTGCAGACTGGCCTTGAACTGATGCTGGGATGTCCTAGAGTAGAAACTTGAAAAAGAGAAGCACTAAATCAAGATTTTTGTATTCCATTTTCTTTTCTTTGGTAACTACCATTGTCCTGTACTGCACTGAAAACATTCAATGACCCTCATTCGTCTTTGGCATTTTCTCTTGCTTTTTATTGGCATCTCACTTGATGTTATGACAGTGTGTCTTTTGCTGGATTTCAGGTTTAAATACTGCTTTGGGGTTGGGCTTTTTAGTCAACATGCATTTGGGAAAGGTGTTAGGGACTGTTGAGGGGTAAGCATGCAGCATGTGAAGGTGCAGTAGTTGGAAACATCAGTCTTCTTTGTATCTGTGTTTTAGAATAGGACTGAGGCACGAGGATTTTAGGTTTTCCATTTAGACAGTATTATATTAATAGTATGAAGTATTTGACAGTTCTCTTATATTTGCTCTTTCAGTGTCAAAGTGTGTCACATCTAGTATTAATTGGTGGAAAATTATGGCTCTAATTTACCAATTTGATTGCCTGAGAAAATTGAAGAGAGTGTAACATAATAAATGGATGTCTATTAATCTTTAAAATTTGTCTGTTTATTACCTGCTAAAATGGCCTGTTACATGGTGCTGTAAACAGCTTTTTGGAAATACTGGTATTCTTGGAGAGAAATTATTACCTGGGAGGGCCATGGCCAAAGTGTTTCAGACTCACTAGAGGGAGGAATGTGGCCCAGAGAAGTCCTGGGGCCAGTGATGGTACACCCACCTGGTACAGGGTACCTTCTAGGGAGGAAGTGGGCTCCCATTTACTAATAACCCTGTGAGGGTGAAAGCACAGTGTCCCCATTCCCACGTGCATGCCAGCCTGTCTCTTGCTGTGCAGGGCAAGAGGAGCAGCCCTGTCCATGGCCTTCATTCTTCTGCTTCCCTTCTCCTGAGATTATCTCCATGTGGGTTTCTTAATCCAGGGCACAGGCTACCACTTCACTGATGCCCCAAACAAATAAGCATTTTTGTCTACAGTAATTTTTTTAATCATTATTAATGAACACTAATTTCCAACCAGAGCTCTCGAAAAGCCCTGATTTTTTTCAGTCCTGCTGACATGGGAGCATAGGCAAAAGAAGTCAGGTTGGTCTTACTGGGGCTGCAAATGAAAAAGTTTGTTTTGCAGGCAACGTGTGGATCAAACCTCAACTGCAGATACACTTCGGCAAGGCACTGTCACTCTGTCTTGACAACCCCAGCTCTAACGAGGCAGGCCTCTGCTGCCTTTCCAACAAAGCAAAGGAAGGTGTACACTGTTACTTGGGTATTGTATGTGGATGGTGACAGGCTTGATTGCTTTTTTATCAGAAGACACCGGTGTGTTTGTGAAAATACGTTTTTGGAGGATCAAATACCAGGTACTTATTTTAGCAGCCCTGAAACACACCGACTCTGGAATAAGCTGATTCTGAAAGCTGACATATTCTGTATGGTTATTCCAATATATGCCATCTGTCAGTAGCATATCCAAATATTTATGTATTTTGATTATTATAACTACTATGAGGGTACTGAAGCTCATAAATAATTTCATTTTCAGCAGTCATTTTATTACTCTTCTATGGTTTAATAATGACATTTTGCATGTGGCTGCTCAGGCTCTGGCACAAGGAACAGAGTCACAGCATGGCTATACAAGTGACACCCTTCCCACAAAAAGCCTGTGACCAGGAGATGCCTGAGCCCGTGTCCCCTCCACGTGTGTGCCAGTTCCCACTCGCCTCATCTCCTTGGGCTTCAGACCGTGCTGCGCTTTCATTCAGCTCCATCCTGCCTTGTCAAATGACTGTGCTTAGACTGGCAAACGATATAATATGACTAATTATGTTTAATGCAGATAATGTCTTATAATCAAAATAAAGAGTGGATTGCAAACAGATCCTTAAAGGGCACCAGGCATAGAATTGACACTGTATTTATTACCAATAGCATCGCTGAAGTGCTAACAGCTGCTTAGCTCCAGCAAGTGCAGCCCCTTTGCAGAGTTTTCCAGAAGAAGGGCTAAGTGTATCAGAAGCACATTACTGCTGATAATAGTAATTAGTTCAGTAGAGCTCAAAATGTTTTGTAAAATATTATTATCCTGATTTTGCAACTCTGCAAATCATGGCACAGAGAAACAGCCTTCTTGGCTCTGAGGAGTCACTGCTAACTGTGGGGATGGCCCTGACTCTGGTGCAGGGCTGCTGCTCCTCTCCTTGGACCACATTGCTCTCTCCAGATGAGTCCCCTCTCTATCTCTGCCTTCGGTTTCACCAGTGTTAGCAAAAAGACTTCAGTAGATGGAGAAATGCACTGATGTGGAAGTAGATTTGGGTGTTAGATTTTTGAAAAGTCATTGTTAAGGTGAAAAAGGAAACCACAAGCTGTATACGTTGATGAAGCTCCTCTGTAAGGGACTCTTATTTTGCTGTGTACATTTGTTTTCTCTTGCTTACTAAAGGGATAAAGTGCAATCTAGGTTTCAGAGAGAGATGGCTGATTAATCTGTCTGCCAGGTACATATGGAAATAAATTAGCAAATGTTGCATCTGGGATTAAACTACCGCAGAGATGATAAATTATTGCCATCTTCCACGGCTGTATTACTGAAGGTTCACTGGGTTCCCAGTACTCTGTTACTTGCAATTCACACGATATCACCATGGATGTGGGATGGAAAGCCTCTATATTTGAAGCAATTTTCTGTGATATGCTAGTTTGAGAACAGATCTGGCCAGACCCACAAGGATATGCTGCATACTTAGATTAAGTAAAAACAAAGAGATTTGATTTGATCTGATCCTTCTGCTCTGCATAAAATTCTGCTGGTTTCTGAGGACAGGAATGCTCAGGAAGGGGAAAGGCAAAGACCTGCAAGAGGTTTTTCCACTGTCTGCAGTCACCCTCCACCCTTTGTCCCAAATAGCAGAGTTATCTATGCTAGCACAAAGTTGGGAGGCCTTGGAAGAGAGAATTCTCTGTCCTAAACCTCTCCCACACCCCCATCTTGACCCAGATGTCATTCCATATTGCACAACTCCAGTTTATCTCTGAGATCAAGACTGAGATGAAACACCATGGAGACAGGTGGTATTTGCATTGAACCCTGATACAGATTTCTCAGCTGTGTCTCCCCTTCTGCTGCATTTTTCATGTCCATTTAAACTGATGCATAGCTGATGGGCTGGCAGCTGAGACGTACCAGTGATGTCTACAATGGGACATACAAGTGGAGTAACAGCAGACATGTGGTGTGCCGCCTTTCTGGAGGAAGAAAGGATCATACAGAAGTTCTCATTAAGGCTTCTGGGTGCTAAGATTTGGCATCCAGATTTGGCTAAGGTTTGCTAAGATTATGTCTGTGTCCATAGTGCTTTTTTGGAAGCTCTCTGTTGATCATCAGGACTACAGTCACATGTACCTGGGTTTAATTTGAAAAGAACCTGGGACAGCTGTGAAAATGGTATAAAAAAATGGCAGCTGTACTGATTAAGCCAGGAGAGGTTCCTTATCTGCACAAAGGTGGTCTATGATAGCCGTGCAGAGTAACAAAGTTCTCATTTTGATTTCCTTATTTCCCAAGGTCTTTACTGGAGCTCTAAAACCTGTTTGGGGTGCTGCTCTTCCTTAGGAGGGAGTTAAGGGAATAAAGCATCTCTGCAAACAGTCACAAATAAGCCGAGGAGGGGGCAAGTGGAAACAGTGTTGGAGAGAGAGAGATCGAAAATCAAGTTTTGCTCAACACACCTTGTGTTTAAAAGCTTGTGTTTTAGTTTGACAGCATATTGGAAGAGTGGCTTGACTTTTCCTAGGGCAAGTCTGTGGCACACAACAGCTGTGGTGCAGAGGTGCCAGATTGTGCAGCACACCAGCAAGCTGTGGGAGCGGGGGCAGCATTGCTGGAAAAGCTGCAGCTGAACTTTTATACTGTAAGTGTGCAGCCTGACACAGAGAGCTGGTGTCTCCAGGTTGACCTTCGTGGCCCTGCATATGCCTGCCAGGTCTCTCAAAACCAGTTCTTGTGCAGGGGCCTCTGCTGGGGACTGATCTGCAGGCTGACTGTGGGGCACAGGGTGGAGATGAGCAGGACAGGATGCCTTTATTGCTAGGAGCTTCTGGGTGCCAGTTGTCATTTGGCTCCTGCCTGTGGCACTGCCAAGTGGATGTGAGCCCACCACAGGGCACAGACAGCCATGGAATGGGTCTGCTGGACCTTCAGGCTGGGCTTGAGGGACAGTTACTGGGTGACTGCCTGCTGGTTTTCTTCTTTGCAGTTTTCTTCACTGCAGTCTGTGAATCAAACATCATTAGGATGTGTGTGTTAGTAATTGAATAACGTTAATGAAAACAACGCATTTCGTTGCAAGATGCACAAGCGGATGGTGAGCTGTAAATCTCAGCTAGCAAGGACTCTGAGAGCTCTGTTCCATTAATCCAAACACAGAAATATTTATAGAAATAGATTTATTTTCCAGTGACTTTATTTGCAAATTTTGGTTAGCAACAACAGTTTGCTCCTAGGACGATCATGTCAAGCCGCAAGTGGGACTTACTGTCATTCTTGGCCTTTCTCACAAAATGTTTTGAGCAGAATGTGGAGTGAGTCAAAGGAAGCACTGGCTGATGGATGAACAGATTGCAGCACAGTCATCTATTCTACTGCGCACTTCCAGGGAAACCCCTGCAAGTTATATGTGCAGTTTTTTAACTGTACAGAGAAAACTAAAGAAATTACATTACAACAGAAAAATGAGGTGGAAATGTCTGCTGTCTCATAAACAATTCAGAAATAACTCCCTCTAAAATATTCTGGTTTATGCATGCATTTAATTTGTGCTCTGGGAGCAAAATAAAGTTGCTAAGATAAAACATTCTAATAATGATTTATGTAAATTTATTTGAACAAAGCAATGGTGTCGTTGCCTATAGCAAATTGTTTGGAATGTGAAATGGTATTTACGAACTGCTTCTCTCGCTATAAATACAAGAGATGATAGGAAAAGCTACATAGAGAAAACATAATTGTACATTCAAAATGGACTCTGATGCCATGTCTAGTAAGCAGGAAAGCCAGTTGAACAGATTGCTGAATGTCTGATAAAATAATCTCTGGCTTGATTCTTCCTAGGCTATTTATAGCACATGTTTAATTTAAAATTTAGGTTTGTGCTGCAGATGACTATAACAGTCATACCAGGGCCATGTATGATAATACAAATTGTTTGCCTCACATCACGCATATGCCAAAATCTCAAGTTGCTTTACAAGCAGAAAATCAGGCTCTGTAGCTTCAAAATATGGCTGAAAATAGGAAAACAATTGTAGTCCCCAGCTGCTATGGGCATATGGGGCCAAATTTATCCCATCTGTTGAAGGTTATGGAGTTCTGCCAGGGATGACTTTGATCCTGTATGTCTAGCAAAGTGGAACCGATATGTCAATATAAGACATCCTGCTACTTCTGATGTTCTCCCAGTAAAACGACATCATTCAAAGTGGTGTAAATTTCCCAAGCGCCTGAGTCACAAACATTATCACGGGGGATATTTCTAAAGTGCTCTGATTCTTGCTACCTTGATGTTAAAGCACTGAACAACAAATTGGCTTTTTCCTCAATGAGGGCTCACCCCTAGGAGCTGCTGGTATAAGTGAGTGTGCACCAGCCCCAGGCCTGTAAACCAAGGGCCAATTGAAGCATTTTAGCAAAACACTGCAGGACAAAAAGCTGTTTCTGCACTCAGGTAATGCAAAGCATGTTTCACTTGAAAAGCTTTTTCAAATCAAATGAGAATGCCATGTAGAAATAATGGGGTTATTTACTGTATTTGCTTTGGCATATAAAGTCATCTCTAGATACCTGGCGATGGGCTCAGCCACAAAGTCTGCATTCAGCTCTCGCCATTTACAAGTTTAAGAGACATTTGAATCCCTTGCTTTTGAACAGGGCTGATTTCCTAGTCCCCAGCAGCTACTCTCCTGGGAAGAGAAGGATTCAAGTAAAATACTGCTCTACTGTCATCTAATTAGGGTTCAGGTGACATTTTTGCAGTTGAGTTCCTTCTGGTTTATTCTGGATTAGTATTAAGTGCCTGGTGTAGGAAAGCTATGTTTGCTGCTCAGGACTTCGCTGGTGGCAACAGGATGGTCTTTCCAGCACTGGACTGGTCTATTCGAGGCAATAATGAACAGAAAATGACTCTTCTTGGTCTCATGCTTGCTGGCTGTTCTTTTGGGCCCTTCATGTGCATCTGAGTGAGATTAGGAAAATTGTGTAAGTGTCGACATGACAAACCTGCAAGTTAGAATTCTCTGGCTGAGCTGGTCTTTATTTCCAGCAATGCTACACACTGGACTCTTATGAAAGTCAGGTCTTTATAAATACTGTTCCTTAGCATAGCTGACAAAATTTTGCATAAAATTATCCTGAGAGATGATTGTAAATGTACCTGCAGACATTTAAAATCAAATTACTTTGCCCCCATTCAGTATATAATACCCTATAAAGAGGATTTTGAATGCTTGTGGACAGAGCTACTCCAGCCTCTGTCTAGAAAGCACATAGGCACTGTGATCCTGGAGTGAAGAGGTATAAAAAGTACAGTGGACTCACCCCACAAGCAGCAACTGGAAGATCATCTATTTTGCTCTATTTATTCCTTTGTGACCACTCTCTTCTGCCTGAGGCTCTCATCTGCACACTCTGCATTACTTATGGACTGCCAGGCCAGATCTCCAAAGACGTCTGAGAAAACCTGACAGGTTCAGTTTTGAATCTTGATCAATGCTGTGTTTTCCTCCAAATCATAATTAGCCCCTGGAAATTGGGGTGAAGCCATATGTGCCGTTTTTTGCTCTTCAGGAAGCCATTCCTTTGCCACAGCAGATCAACACCAGGGAGATCACCACATCATTTGCTGAGATGTCACATCTTCTTCCAGAATTATGTGGGACTTGGGTAATTTTAATAGCTCACCTATTTAATGTGCTGGGTTATAGCTAACACTGTCTGTTACAAGTAATGAGCTAAACTGGGACACCTCTGTCACTTGAGGGTGCTGCAACTGCAAGGAGGGTTTCATAAGAAGCTCTTGATCTGTCAGTGGCGACCACAGCTCTCGTGTCTTCAGCTGAGATAAAAGCATTGTTTGCTTAACAGGATTGAATTTTCCTCAAAGAAATAATTGAAACAATAGGACAATCACCCAAACCTGCACTGAACGTTAGCAGATGAGCTGGTTTGAAATCGATCCATTTGGAAAGGAAATAATGTGCAGATTGGTCAAGGTAATGATGGTATCAGATGATAAAATGGAGGCAGGCATAGAGAAAGCTTGTGAGGGATATAGTGTCACCTAAAAGCTTTGCAGAAATGCTTTTATTACCCTGATTCAGCTTAGTTTTGCACAGATACTTAGCTGTTTGCAAGGAATTATACCTGCTCCTGAGATAAATACATCTGACAGTGAACTCTTAACCCCTCTTTCTCAGGCCCCTTCTGGGCAGTGGCCACACAGAATGAGATGCCTTCAATTTTTCCGAACACAGAGTTAGAGAAAATGGGGTGCAAAACTATGGTACATAATTTACTAGTGAGCAGAACACTTCAGGAAAATTACAGTCATTATTGAATGTAATGAAACCTGACAAATTAGAGTTTCATAGGCTCTCCTTGAGATTAGTGTGATCCATTAAACATGCACTCTGACTGCTAAATGGTGTTGTCCCATTTCCCCATAAGAACTTGAGAAATTCTGAGGTAACTCTGGCTAACAGCTGATTGAAAGCACCCAATCAAGAGCTCCTTAAAGTAAGAGGAGAAATTATCCTGATTAACATTATTTCCAAGAAGGTAGTCTCTGAGTAGGCTGTAAATTGTGTTAGAAGCATTTGGGTATTGCAGGGAAGACTGAATTTGACACTGAAGTGGCCACAAAGTAATGTACGAAGTGGAGTGATCAAGGGAAGAACATTCTGTTGATTGTGGTGGGAAAATTGAATTACTCTCAGTCGCATAGCTATTCAGAATATGTACATTTAAGTGAATGATACACAGTTTAAAAGAAGAGCAAGCAAATACGAAGAGCAGAAAAAGCCCCTTTCACAAATCCTTGCCTCATTATTTAAATCTTAAGATTGTTTTCACAGGGAATAGCATGACATCCTGGTCATGAATACCTTATCCATTATGCTAAGACATCGCAGTGATGCAAACAAAATCAATGCAATAGTATTCCTTAAAATGATTGCCTTTTTCTTGGCTGATTGTGCATTAAAAGCAACCTTTAAATTACAGCCGTTAGTAACTGAGACCTGATCACTGGCACTGACTGAGCTGACCTGAGATAAATGGTGAAGGGTCTGTGTCATAAGTGCAATCCTTCTGAATTTCACAACAAAGCCTTCAAACTGGGAGTCAGTGAGACAGCCTGTAAATTCCCAATATGGGATAGAGGGTCTTTATCTTGTGCAGTGGGTAGCACATGGGATATTCTTTAGTGCCTGGTCCTTCAGAGCACTAAGACTACCTTAGACAGCTTTTATAGGCTTAAGTGAAGGAGATGCTGTGGATGTAGGTGACCACAATAGGATTTCAGCACAGATGAGCATCTCTCTTGGTAAATTGTCTCAAAATACTAATACCACATTTAAAAACATTGTACAGCATTCTGTGTGCTGGAGTGATGCAACTGCAGTTTAGTTTTTCTTCTGACATCTTTTGGTCAGACCCATCACCCATCCCATGTCCCAGCAGTTTGGGAGGTGCTGCACACTGCCAGGCACAGTCTGCAGTGTCTTTTGGAAGCTTCCAGTGCTATGATGCATGACACTGAAATGCAATAACAATTAAAATAATGAATAATGGAATAATGGCAGGCATTAATAGATAGTTCTCATATTTCTGAGGCAAAGATTTAAGTGAAATGCTAAATGTCAAATTAAAAGATCCACATGACTACAATTTAATGCTAAGAGCTGTCTAATCTGGTAATGTCATCTCATTTCATGACTTCCTCAATGACCAAAGCTGATCCAGAAGATTGATTTGTGATATTTTTCCAGGATCACTTATTACAATTAGCTCAGTTAGTGGTGCTTTGGGTGGTGTTTCACACAGACCAATGGGCACTGGTACCGTGTTAAAGTGCCATCATGGCATAATAAGAAGAATTGAAGGAAGAAGCTTTGAAAGGTTGGAATGGAAAAACAAGCACTTGAAATACAAATAAAATTCCCATAATCTTAGCTCTGCCTAGGAGTCTGTCAGCATGGCTGACATGATGCAGAGCAAAACATGATGAATGTGAACACAGTCCTAGAGAAGTTAAGTTTATTCCCTCCTAATCTAACTGCTTTTAAGTATTTATGGTGCCCATCCCTGTAATATCTGAGCAATATTTGACATTGTTGTTCAGGCCTGGCAGCTCACGTCTGCTATCAAGAGCAGATCTTTAAGTAAGATCTCTGTTGGTTAAAATGTAGCTTATACATAAAAATATTTACATACCTGCTTGCATCTATCCTCTTCCAAAAGATAAAGCCCTTGAGTGTGGGCTGAATGCCTGCTACCTTCTCATCTCCCTGACATTCATTATAAACAAAGAAACCAAGTTTTTTAAAAGCTATTCAGATGTTTTGTGCTGTAACTTTCTCTAGTAGATATATTCCTATTGATTGCAATGAAACACACAAAGTAGAACAGAACAGATCAATTGAAAAGCAAAGACAGCAAGCACACTTCTTTTCCACTTACCATAATGGAAGCAGTTCTGGCTGGATCTATCCCAGGTGTAATGCTGCTGAAGTCAATGGAGTCCTACCAGTGATGAATTTGACTCCTAGTGTTTTGTTTTGACCTTTTCAGAAGGTTTCTCTGCAGGAGTGAAACTATTAAACACAGCCAGCGATACCTTAAGTCAAAATATAGAAGAGGCAAAGCTAGTGTGCACAGCACCTTTTTCATTAAGCAAGAGGCCTGACTTTTGTGGAGTGAGGGCAAAAGAATTGATTCCAGATAAGTGCTAAACTTAGTTTCAGGTTTCCCTTGTGAATAAGAGTCCCAAGTTGGCCCGAGACTTGAACATCTCTGCATTCACACACAGTTGTCTGGAAGAGGCTGCATGGTCTTCCTGCACGTCTGTCCATGAGAGTGGGTTTGAGTTGGATGTCAGTTCCTGCAGAGACGCTGTTCATCTGCTCACCGATGATTGTGTAAACCAGCTGAATATACTTCATTCAAGTTCAAGTGTCCTGACATTGCCTGGCAGTGTTCTGTGTGATGTTCTTTATTAGCAGGTATGCTCAGATTTCAGTAGACACCACAGGTTCTTCATGGACTGCGGGAAGGCGGGGACTAGTGATGTGACTTTGAAGTAATTTCAGCTTCACACTGTTCTATTTTACATCTTTGGATGCTCTAATCCAGGCTAGGAGACAGAAATGTGTTTTCAGTGCCCCTGACAGGCAGCAGTGCAACTTGAGAACAGGCCCTCAGGTTGAAACTGTCTCCGTCCCACTGTGTTGCCCTCCATTGAAAATTCCAATGTTCTCTGAAAGCAGTGACAGTGAGTCACACATCCACAGGGACAGAGGTTTGCTAATGTGGAGGGAGACAACCAGAAAAGCTCTGGCTTCTCAGATAGCTGGATTTGGAAGGATGGCAGATACACATGAGTGTATCAGGAGTGTGCTGCAAGAGGTCCCCTTGCCTGCAGTGGGATCAGTGCAGCAGACACCAACACCTACTGCTCTGGAAGTGAGAGCTGTGGTAGGGAGCGCCCTGAGATGTCCCATACTGTCACTGTTGCTGTGCCTTGGCCTGGAGGTGACACTGGACAGGCACTTCTGAGGGGGGGCTGGCTGTGTGCTTCTACCCTCTTCTCATAGCTCCTTCTCTTTCTCCATGTCTAAGCCTCCCCTGCCCTTTCCTTTTATGGCCTTTTCCCCCCTGTCCTCCCCAACAAAGCTCCTCCCCGACTGAGCTTAAGATGCTGCTGGCACTAAACTGACGTGTGCAACCTGTTAGTGTGCTGATACAGGGGGCTGCTGTGTGCAGCCCTAACAGGGGCTGTGGGCTTTTGTGGGGACAATGTCTGATCACACATTGCCCGGCTCCAGTGGACCAAAGCCTCCCCTTTCCCTTATCTGCTTGTACAGTAAATACACTGATTTGCAACAACTCCCGATTTTCCTGGTGGGAGAGGGAGGAGGAGTAAGCCCGTCTAAAGGTTCTCTGAATCACTTGGACCTACCCATGCTGCACACGTATGTGAGGTGAGAAGATTTTAACACAGACAGCTAAGATTGTTCATGTTGATGGAAAGTTTTATTTATAATATTGCTCACTGTTTTCTATGTTTTGTTTTGGTTTGGTTTTTTTAATCAAATACAATCTCAATTTCCTCATTTGCCCTAACTCTTGCATCTTGTAATTCCTCTACTAGGTGAGGCTTGAGTCCCTGTCCCGGCAGAGGCTCCCAAGCAGGAGGCCATGAAGCAAGGGCTTTCTTACTTTTGTAGAGTCTACCAGACTGTGTTTGCTAGTTTCTTCCAAAGCGTTATCATAAATAATTAAAATTAAACTGTGCTTGTTAAATAAATGAGGAATGCACATGTTGGGATGCATTATCTATGTTTTAATTACACTCATTTGTTGAGGCTGTCCCTGGGTAAGGAGGCAGGCGCCTTCTGCCTGAATGGAGGGCTGTGGGAGCTGCAGGATCTGAGCTGAAGGACTGGACCCTCATTGTTTACCTCGGAATTTTTAAAACATGTTTTTAGCATAGTCGTGAACATCATCTATTGTGTGAGATGATTTTCCTGGAGGCAGGTTCTGCCCTTTTGCTATGAGCTTTTAAAGTGTGGAGAAACTATTTCATGGGGCGAAATCTTTCCAGAGGTGGTTAGCAGTGCCCTTGGAGGCACACCAGGCCCCATGGGGTTCCCTGAGCCCAGGGCTCTGACATCCCTCCCTTTCAGAAGGCCATCCAACTTCATCTTAGAACTGGTTTTCAAACTAATTGCTGCATGGAGTCTCACAGCTGTCCTGATTAGTGATTTAAAACTTCTGGACTCAGTAACTCTATCTTCATTAGGAAGATCTGTTTTTCTAATAATTGTCTCTAAAGAGGGCCTGGGGGATTATTAAGAGATGGCATCCATTATCAGTAAAAATACCATGAAGAAATTTCCTAGACAAGTGTTGATGTTCTGGATGATGTAAATTTTCTTCCACAAGGAAACAATTCTATCTAAAAAGCATAATTATCTTCATAATTATCTTAAAAGCTAAATTGGGTTTTAAGGCTTAGTCTGTGATTTAAGGCTTGGTCAGGGATTTTTAGGTGGTTGACACCTCCAGTGCTGAGGAGGTAGGAAAGGTAAGGCTGGCTATTTGGGGGAAAAGCCTGAACACTAATGAACAGAAAAGAGTGTTGAAGAAGAGTAGTTCTATCAGTGGTAGGGAGAGGTTTTGGTAGGATCTGACATTTAGGAAGCAGTCTAAGCTGGGGAGACATGAACTCAGACAGCAGAAACCAGCTTTGGAACTTGAGGACTGAATGCTGAGAGAATATGGCAGATGGAGAACAAAGGACTTTTGGTTTATTTATTTATTAATTTATTTAACTAGGAGGGTTACAAGAGGAGCTAGTAGGTAGAAGATCTGCTGGATGATGTGACGTATCAGTAAGCAGCAAGAGGACTCAGTGCTGGGTGGCGGTGCAGTAAGGCTGCCCCGGCTTAGGAAGAGATGGGCAGAGCAAGGCAATGAGCAGAAGGAGAGGGTCACTTGCTGAATTGCTGGAGGCTACTTCTAACTTTACAGAAACTAGATTTGGCGAACAATACACTGATACAACAGCTGTAAGATCAGAGTTGTATGTCTGTCTCTATGGTCACTGAAGGAATGTAGGTATCCTTAGGTACTTCCCCACAACATTCAAAATGGGTTTTATTGAAAGACTTTTGTCTTTATAGAGGATATGGTTATAGGCAAGATTGAATGAATAGATTTGCTTTCTTTCTGTACTTCAGCTTTGCCTTCTTGATGTTTATTTTGGTTATTGTGGCTTCTGAGGCTTTTTTAATTAGTATTTCTTTCTTAAACAGAGTGCCTGTGAATGGTCCAGAATTTCATGTCCAAGGCTGCAGAAAACATTATTTTACTGAAAAGGAATGGGAAAGTGAATTTTCTCTGAGGAGATAAGTTTTTGAATGATTGTTTGTATCTGCATCTAGAAGAAAGGAAATGATTATTTCTTATGGCAGCTGAGAGATGGTCATGAGGAAAAGAAGCCATTATTAATTAATCATCAATTATTATTTTAATATTTATGTAGCACTGTGTGACTGGTGTCCCACAGGGAAGGCGGATCATCTCTCTGCCTGAGGAGCCTGCATTCTAAATTTAACCATGGTGAGGGCTGCTCATGGCAGATGATGTGTTTTCATCATTCCCTGCTCTGCCTCAGCTTTTCATTGAATCCCATTTTAATTTCCCATCCCCAACAGAGGAGAGCCTGCACTAAGCAGGAATGGCGAGATCAGAGTCTGAAAGAGCACAATCAATGTAGTAAACAGAGAGGCGGGATTAGAGGTCTGATCTCAGAGGTACATCTTGCAATCCTTACCCAGAATTGCAGTAATGTAAATAAAATGTTTCCAAGAATAAAAAGTGCAGGTTTGGTGCCAATTTTGAAAGACCTGCCCTTCCTGGGCCCTCAGACTTGTGTCCAAGTAAAGTTTTGGGTTTTTTTCCAAGTCCTTAAATTGATACACTTAATGGTGAGACCCGACCTGCACGGAACTGGTGGCAGCAATACTGGGATGTTTCTCTTATGGATGTTTTCCCTGACCTTACCTCTTGCAGAAGTCCCATTCCTATTTTTGTGCTTTGAAACAGCTGTTTCTAGGTGATGTGCCTGTACTTGATACTGCACTCCACTGGCCGCAGTCAGCAGGGTGATGAACTCTGATAGATGTGTTCTAATAAAACCCATATATTTAGATCCTAGGAATTAGTTGATACATCACAAGAGTTATATTGTAAGGAGACAGTTCTGCCAAGTGTCAAACTGAACTCTGTGATTCAAAGAATATGCGTGTGTGGCAGACCACTTGAAATGGAGTGGATTCCAAAGGGCAACTGAAAATATGTAATACTGAGAGAAACCAGCATTTATGTAAAGTACCTGTCATTATAAAAGTGTGGTGTAGTGGCTAGAACAGAAAATGGGAGTCAAACAGTCTAGGGTTTATTTTTGGCTCCAGCATATCTGTATTGAAGTCAAATTAATTGGAGCTAAATACAGTCTCTCACTATATAGGATTTTTGATCCACTTTCAGAACTCTCTTAGAGGGATATGGTATTTTGTTTTCCTAGGGAATGATCTAAAAGCATGGAAGGAAGTTGCTACATTTTATATTCATGTATACAACATTTTTTCCGTGAGCATCTGAGTTAGTATCAGTTGTATGACTTTGGTGCTGGGAGGGATAAATCTGTAGAAGTCTATAGCGATTGCCAGGTGCCAGTTTTGATCAGGAATCTGTTGGCTTCACTGAAATTTTGCATAGATATTTTCCCCTGTCAGGTGACCTACTTAAATAGAAGAAATACTGTATAACAGTCTTACAGAAGTTTCTGGGCAGAGAATCCCTTTTCTGCTGTGTAGAAGCACAGGACAAAAAGGACAAGTTTTCGTTTATTAGTACATCTCACTTTATTTAAGTAAAAATTTTAAATAAACAAAATTTAAATATTTTGAATGTGACTTTTTCTTGTTATAAAAGATTCTTTAAAAAAAACCAAACCAAAACAATCTGTTGTCTCCAGGGGAATGCCTGTGTAGTGGTCTGTGAAGGTATCCCAGTGAACTCCAGAGAAGCTCTCCTGAAGAAGTTCAGCTAGCTGGACAGTGAGTTTATCTTTGTGCTGGCGTGAGGACATTGTTTACAGGACATGCTGTGGTTTGGCTGTTCTTACACCGTGCTGTGCAGAGGGCAGCAGATATTTCCTTAGAGATTACCCATGAGAGGATGTTGTGGTTCCCTCTTGTTTCAACTAGCTTCCAAATCTCGAGGGTTGCTCGAATGTGCTCCCAAGAGTGGAAGCTTGCTGATGGTTATGGAGAAGAGACAGTCTAAGCATGTGGGCAGTGGACTCAGCAGAGATATGATTTGGCAGTGGTTTCATCCCTCTGGGCTGGCTTAGGCCTCCATTGCAATGAGTGTGCTCTCTCAGTCTGCGTAGAGCTGGGCACATTCCCTTTGGAATCAATGCCTCATAGGAGTAGGGCCTGATCCAGTACTTTCAGTGTATAGTCCTGAAATAATTCACAGAAAAAACTGTATAACAAGGTGTGTTGCTATCTTGTCTATCTGATTAGAAAGGAAAAGCAGAGCTATCAGAGGAGAGGGAGACGCCAATTCAGCTGTCTGTGTTGCTGTCTCCTGCAGGCAGCAGAGCAGGATGGGCACAGCATCCACAGCTGGTTTGGCCATACTGATTTGTGTAATGGCTGAAGGCACACCCGGGATCACACTCACTTCTGTGCAGGATGTTGCCCCTGGGCAAGATAAACATCTTATAAGATGAATATTCTGCTGTAACTGCCCTCCTCTCTCACAAACATTGTGTCCGTGGGGAGAGAGGCGAGTTTTTAGGCAGGGCTGTAAGATGGCGCTTTTCGAAGTTCCTGAAGGCTGCAGGACTACCAACTTCACTGAAGGTCGATTAAAAGTCAGTGAGACTTGGGCTCTTAAATCTTTGCAGTGCTCTTCTTACAAGTTACCATCAGTAGTTGAAAATCTAATCTGTGGGCTATGTGCCTCCATCGCACCATCCGTCTGAGGATTTCTAATCAAAGCTGTAAATATCTATAAATCTGTAATACCTTATGAATTCTCTATATTGACTTGAGTTTTGTGATGTTTACTGTATGAGTATATTGATTTAGGTTAATAGGAAAAATAACCCAGTCAGTAATAAAAGCTGATGGTGAATCACTTTTCCAGTAGCCCAGTTTGGGTGGGTGACAGGCAGTGTGAGGATGGAAGGATCCTGCAGGCAAAGGCCAGCAAGTCCGTGTGTGGCCAGTCCATCCTTCTCTCCCCCCAAAAAGGGAGAGTCCAAAGGAGACTTGCTGAGGGGAGAGCAGTTTCTCCTGAGGAATGAGTCTGCTATAGCCATGTTACCACCAGGTGACACCTGCCTACTCTTTTTTAACTTCCCGTTAAGTAACAGCTTGGATTTAAAGGCCTTGTCACAAGCAGTTTGTGACATAAACAGAATTCACACTCAGGATGCTGCTTCTCATCTCGGGGCTCTCTCACACAGCAGGGGCAGCTTCAGGTTTGCATCCTGGGAAAGAGACTGATGTCTCATACCCGAGGAAGGTGCAATCAGAACAGCAGAGGTATCAGTCCCTGCAACATGCTTCACCCATATTCCATGCTCATGGAGGAAAACAACCATAGGTTATCCCATCCAACGGCTGGTATGCAGCTGTACCTTTTTTCCTGAAGCCATTCTCTAGACTGCAAGGAAAAATATTATTTGATCTGCAGGAAAAGCCAGACTGCCTGACATGGATGTAGTGTTAGGCTTAGCTGCAAGACCAGAAGCAGTAGAATGTGTAACCCGAGTATCTTTTTTTTCTGGTCAAGCTCCTGGGGATATTAACTCACATTGTTCTAACTCATTCTCTTGTCCTTGTGGTTTATAAAGCAAAAGAGCTTTTTTTCCCCTGTTAATTTTCAGTGTATTGCTCTCTTGTTTTAAATAAAGCTCCTGCTCTATTTTTGTATAACATAATGAGTGAAAAATTACTTTGTTCATCCTGGTGGCAGGACAGCAATTTGTTACACTGCCAGCTAGAGAACCTGGATCAGAAACAAATTTGGGTTCCCAGGCTCTGTGCCAGAAGAGCTGAGACATATTTTTGAGGTGATGTACTTGGACTCTAGGGGCAGATTGTTGACTGAACTGAGCTGCTTTCACAAACATCCTGCCAGCTGAGCCATGACACACTGCTGGTCTTTGCCTCAAATGGGCAGGCCCCCTGCCTGACACTGTGCACCACAGTTAGGAACTGCTCCCAGGAACTGGAAATGCAGGTGAAGAATTGAGGATTCTTTGAGTGGAAATTAATTTCCACATGTATGTTCACCCTTATTTATCACTTACTATTCCATTGATCCAAGCACAAGGAGGTCATGTGTAATGATCAGTGCAGGTTGTTGGAGAAGGGGTTGTTGCCCTTTTCACGTGGTGCCAGAGCTGAAACTCGAGTAGAAAATTACGCAAGGCCATCGCTTCCCACACGACCAGCTGGACTTGACCTAGCCCCATGTCACCCTTTGATAGCACTCTCTGTCACTTCCCCGTAGCCCTTCCCATCACACCCCATGGTTCTTCCTCATCTCCCAGACCATTTCCACCTTGGCCATGCTCCTGCTATCTTAGGCAGATGCCAGGTGTAAGCTGGAGGCTGGGAATTACACTGAAGCACTCCTGAAAACTTTGGTGACTCTGAAGCTGCAGCTTTTTTAAAGGACCGAACCTGCACAGGGCCTAATCTGCTACAGCTTGTGTTTGTGTGAGGCAGCATCTTCCAGCTGCTGTTCTCTTCATGGATAAAGATATCATCAGCTGGAATGATCTGCTTCCACATTTTGTATGGACATATTAAGTGCTTGGAAAAGCTCCAGGTATTTCAGAGTGAGACTATAAGGGGGAAAACTACAGAGTGAGACTACAAAGGAAAATATGTTGTTAGGGCCATTTTATTGAAAAATAAGTCTCTTTTCTCCTATCTGGGTAGACACAATACTGATTACTATGACGGTATGATTACATGGTCATTGATAGAGGTATGGTTGTGTATACCCATAGTTTTTTCAAAGAGTAAAATGCAGATTAAATATTAGTAGCACAGTCTGAGCAGTAAGACGACACTATAAAATCAAGAGAAGTCTTCCTAGACCTGGGTTGTGTGTCCCAGATGTACAATAACTACCATAATATACAAAAAATAGGGGTTTCAAGCAAAGCTATGAGGGGACATGTTAAAAGCAAAGTAAGAATTTTTTTTTCACACAATCAATAGTTAAAATGTGGAACTTCTTGCTACAGATTGTTGTTGATGCTGAAGCTTACATGAACCTTTTTGAAAGTTGATAGAAAAAAAGTAACTTTGAGTTTACAGCATGCCACAGCACCTGATCACATCTTTAGATTAAGCTTTTAAGCAGCAGGTTTCTGGAAGTACAGGAGAACACTGCAGGGTTCACTGTTCATTTGCCTTGTTTTTCCTTAGGACATGGCTGGAACTGGGACTGGGGACAAGAGGAGCTTTGCTCTGACTGGCTTCTTCAACTCTTACAGTAAATGTTAAATGGAGTAGTGTGACAGGGAGGTGAGGGAGAGATAAAGGTAGAGGGTTGGATGCTGATTAGCTCTGGCGTAAATCCAAGGATGAAATCAAACAGTCACAAAGCCACAGTGCGCTGGGGTACCTGAGGACAGCTTCAGCCCAGATCCCTAAGGGCTCGGCAGGTGCCACAGTCACACTTCCTGCTTAATAAGGCAAGCACAGGCATAAATTTCCACCTGGCCACTTTCAAGGTCTTATTCCATCTGCCTGACCTATGAAAGAAGCAACTGTGCTCAAGTGGAACCCGTTAACTTCAGTAAGGGCCCCCGTTGGGTACTTGATGATTAGAATCCCAGTTATGAACAGGCTTGAGCACGTGGTTGCCGTGGTGTGCATGCACAGATACGAACATGTGTATCACCAAAGGCAGACCTATGCTTCAGACATGAGGGCAGCGTGTCTCTGGCTCCCTAAAACTGATGGGTGTGTATGAGAATCCAGAGCCAGCCATGGCTGTGTACAAGGAGTGTGTGAGACCAGCATTGTGGCAGAACTGGTAGTAAGTAAAATGATGGCAGCGCCTGTTTCAGCCCACTTGTTTTGCCTTCTCCATTACTGTAGAGGTTGTGACAATAGATAGAAATACATAAAAGTAAGGGTGATACCTGCTTTCTCTGGCCTCATCTGGTCAGCACTTAGAGATTTTCTCACCCGTCAAGTGACTACCCTGCAATCCCTGGCACGTATAAGTCTTGGCTTTTTTTGGACTAGGACCTGTGTGTGGTAATGGGTGAGCAGAGAGGCAATTTTATTTATATGAAGATGAGCATTATGTGATTTAAAAGGTCTGCAGTTTTTCGGTTTGGTTGAATATGTAAGTTTTTAGCTTTGTGAACATCTGAATTTTCTGATTGCTGGTAAGAAATACCTACAGTTTGTTGTAATTGTATGACCAAGGCACAGAGTATCCCAACCTTCCCCATTGATGGGCATACACTGGGGTCTTCAGAGCCCTGAGATTATGCTGTTCAGAGAGCCAAGTGAAAGGAGGAGTTACAGAACCAGTTTTCCAGTAGAGGTAATAGCTGGATGTGGTTTGGATTGGGCTGCAACGTGATCAGCTGCCTTCACCTCAGCAACATCAGCTGGCCCCAAAGTGATGGTCAGGATTACCAGGTTGGCTGGTGCTGGCTGTGTGCCCTGCTCATGGCATGGAAGTCTCACATGAATTTGCTGAGACTGGTGTCTTAGGAACCTCCACAGGTGACCTCTTAGGTCAAAGCCATTCAGGCCACCCTTAAAACGAAGTAGTGGCATCAACCAGTCAAGAGATTGGCTGGCAGTTGTAGCAAAGTGTTGGCTTCGTTGCATGAAGTGAAAAGCTGTACTGTCAGTTTGTTTGCTCATCCTCTCCCAGATCTGGCATTCCTCTGATTATGTAGCCAACTGTAGGTTGTTATTATTTGGACCAAATCATGCCCTGGGGCAAAACTGACATCACTGCTGGGCCTCATTAGGGAAATGAGGAGCAGGGTGTGGGGAGCTGGCTGAAGGAAGAGCCTCCGTTTCCCACCCCTGAACTGGGAGGTGAACTCCCCTTACCAGGCAGGTTAGTGGGGTCTGTGGTTTCAATGCAGCCCTCTGCCAACACCCTTCAGTTACAGGAGGCTTGGGAAACTCAGCAGCTTTTGTCTTGGTTTCAGCTGGGACAGAGTTAAGCTCTTCCTGGTAGCTGGTAGAAAGCTGTGTTTTGGATTTAATATGAGACTAATATTGATAACACCCTGATGTTATCGTTGCTGCTGTGCAGGGCTTACCCTAAGTCAAGGACTTTTCAGTTTCCCATGCTCTGCCAGTGAGGAGATGCAGAGAGAAGCTGGGAGGGAGCACAGCCAGGACAGGTGACCCAAACTGGCCAAAGGGCTATTCCATACGATAGAACATCATGCTCAGTGTGGGGGAAGATGGCAAGCAGAGGCTGATGACTGCAGGGGGACGGGCTGGGCATTGCTCAGTGAGTGGTGAGCAGCTGTATCGTGCATCACTTGTTCCTCTCTTATTCCTCTCTCTCCCTTCATAATGTTATTCTTGGTTTTATTATAATAATAATAATTACTGTTGTTGTTGCTATTATTAATTCTATTTCAGTCGTTAAATTGTTCTTAAATTGTGAGGTTTACCTTTTTCCAGTTTCTCTTTCACATCTCAGCTGGGGCTGAGGGGCAGTGAGCAAGGGCTGAGTGGTATTTAGCTGCTGGCTGGGGTTAAAACACTACAGCTTTTGATGTTGACTTTCATGCTATGTTGTGTAGGCTGCTCCTTGCTGTCTTATGTTTGTTACCTTCTAACCACCATTTTAAAGAGCAGTACTAATAGGGCAACATCTCTGGTAATTTCAAAATCATGGATTTAAATAAATGAAGACTAATCACACAGTTATTGGTAGGTGGTAAAGTCCTTTTCTTCAAGTAGTGAAGAATTTCTTAGTCTGCTTAGTTACAGCCTTGACAGTTTGGAAGAAAGAGAGCGATTAGTGAAATCTGCAATAATTACTTCATTTGCAAACTTCCTTTGCTAGGCCTCTTTTCTTGTGTTTAGACCCCATCTTGATGTTGCCTTTTGTCTCCCACACTTTATCTTGCTTTATACCTTACTGGACTTTAGCTATGTTATTCCTGGCTTTCCCTTTTATCTGGTTGTCCCCAACCTTTGGAGTTGGATTGTGTAACTAGAGGGGCGAGTAATGTTTTCCCACTGAAGATCAGACATGTCATGTAAGACAGTGTCTGTCTTTAGTGTCACTCTGCAGTTGCTAGTTCAACATGCAGCAAGTTACTAAAGATAACTTATAAATACTGTGAGTAGTTTATCTTACAAAAAATACTGTTTGAAGAAAGCCAGTGCCTGTTCCAGCCACCATAGCAGCAAACTCCAGCCCTCATGCTGTTCACATCCAACTATTACCTGTCTCTTATTTCACACTAAACAGGATAACAAAAGCATTCTTAGAGATGTTTCTACACGTCAGAAACTTGTTTAGTCCAGTGCTTAAAAAATGAAGGTGTGTTTTTTTAAGACCTCAGTTTTCATTTTGGCAGAAATCATAGATGCTCGCAGAAGTACCAATAAATGCGGGCTTTGGAGATGGGCTGCTTCTTATTAAACATGCATGTGCTGTTGCTTTCTTACTTCTTTAGACCTGGCCTTCATTTTGAGGTCAGGCTTTAATTTCTGAAGAATGTAATTTAAAGCTCTATATAGTGTTTTGAGACAACCTGCAACTACAAACGAAGAAGACTTGGCAAAATAAAAATGTAGCAGCTACAGCTGCTTTAACTCTGCTAGAGGCAGTGAAAAAGAAGGTCTAAACATCCAAGTGAGTTTAACAGGGGGCAGAAGCAAGTGAAGTCTTTTGCATTGCAAAAAGTTTTACAGGCAGAAGCTGGTAACACAGGAGGCTCCTGCTCCCTGTATTTAAAGTTTACTTTGCCGTTTGTCTTGAGTGGGTTCAGTGTTGCAGTGAATAATTTATAAGCAGCATGAATGAGCTCATTAGTCACCTTTTCAGAGCTTAAATGAGTTCTGTGGTTGTCATTACACGGGTCTTCTGTTCACCGGCACGGCAAAAGCACGGCTCAGCAGCTGGCTTGTGGTGGGACTGCCTGTCACCTTCCAGCCCTGACTGCTGCTGAAACCCCAGCTCTGCTGCCCAGTGCTGGTCCTGAAGTGCTTTTTCCACTGATAGCTTTTTTTCTTTTTTGTTATATGTGATGTTTGGCTTGCTCTTGTGTTGTTTTCATATTGTATTTGTTTTTTCTTTATGGAATAGAATATTGAAGATTATGTGGCAGGTCATGTGGAACAAGTAAAATCCTCTACTTGCATAATAAAAGTGAGTTTTCTCCTCAAATGTTCTTCAGACTTTTGTTATAGCCTGTCCCAATTTCATCTGTAATGGAGTTAATTTTCTTCCTAGTAGCTGATACAGTGCTGTGTTTTGGCTTTATTATGAGAATATTATCGATAACATGCTGATGGTTTAGTTGTTGCTGAGCAGTGCTCACCTTAAGTGAAGGACTTCTCGGTTTCCCATGCCCTGCCAGTGAGCAGGTGCACAAGAACATGTGAGAGAGCACAGCCAGGACAGCTTGACTTGAACTGGCCAAAGGGAATATTCCATATCATAAAACATCATGCCCAGTATATAAACTGGGGAGAGTTGGCTGGAAGGGGCCAGTCACTGCTGTGGGACAGGCTGGGCATCACTCAGCAGGTGGTCACCAAATGGATTGTCCATCATTTGCTACTCTGGCGTTTTATTTCTCTCTCTCCCTCTCTCATACCTCCCTTTTCATTACTACTGCTACTATTAATATTATTATTATTACATTGTACTTTATTTCATTTATTTAACTCACAGATTTTACCTTTTTCTGATTCTCCATCCCATTCCGACTGAGGTGGGGGGAGCGAGCAAGCAGCTGCACGGTACTTAGTTGCTGGCTGGGGTTAAACCACTACACGGCCATAGGATTTTTTTGTCCTTGAAATGCTTATGGAAGTGCTAGACTGTTTGTCCTTGACATGCCTATGGAAGTACTAAACTGTACTGGAACTAGCTGAACCTTAGAAGAAGGCTTAGCTATCAATGTTTACAGGACTGCAGATTTAAGGAAAAAAACATTCCCAAGATTATTTTTTAGTGCTTTGTCTACTGAGGCCCGCTCCATCATTGTGGCATCCCTGTGAGAAACCTGTGGAATGTGAAAACTGCCTGCAAAAAGTCTGTTAAGTGCCAGATGTGCCACACCTCCCAGATTGCTGCAGCTGCTCACTGAAGTTACCTATTGGCAGCGAGACTGGGGCAGTGCCAAAAGGCCTGGTAGAAATTAATGCCCCAGTTGATAAGTCAGCCCTTAATGAAAACACTCTTGTCCCCATGGAGAAGCCAAAAGCTGCTTTCAGAGAAACCCACCTCACAGACCATGAATGTGGCAGCCATGAGGTTACTTCTCTGGCCATAGAAGTTGCTGCAGGGATGTGGATATTTTAGTTGTGCTGTTTTGTTCTATGCCAGCTTTCCTCCTTCCTCCCCAAACCTCACTTATCTGCTCTGCCTGGTAGCTGCTCTCTGGTTCAGTCTTGGAGGCGACATATCCTGTGGCTCTGGAAGGGAGCGCAGGGCAGCACAAAAGGTTTCAGCATGTGGTGCTGATTCTTTTTAGTCCTTCCACGGCAGTTTTTCATTGCTTTCCATTCCTCGCTCACAGGTGCTAGGCTAGTACGTGGCACTGAAAACACCGCAAGGATTGAAATCTGCTTATTCATTTTATGCCACTTGATGTGTTTTTTTATAACATATACCCTCTCAGCTTCTCTTTGCAGACACAACTGGGTACAACTGTGCTGGGAGCTGCTCTTTTTCAGGGCAGCAAGGCGCTGTCAGCTGGTTTAGGTGTGAGACTCTGGCTGTTCGGGTACTGTTCAAGGAATTCAGATACAGATGTTTCTCTGACCTAGAAGTGAACATAGTGGAAACAACAAAACCAGGCTGGTCAGATGTGGTTAAAATATAGAATATAAAGAAGTGTTGATATTGCAGGAGAAGAATGATGGGAACAGGAGCGATGAAAGAGTAAACAAACAAATACACATTGTATTCATGATTCAGTTTTTATAAGTGCTCAAAGGTGTTCAACATGCTTCTGCTCTGTACAAGATTAAATCCATTGCCTCAGAGAAAAGGTTCGAAATGGCAAGACCGATGTGTGGGACACCAGTCATTCCGGATAGGGGAAGAATTGAAACAAAACAAGATGGCCAGTATGTGGGTGTCAGAACCTGAGCTGCGTCCTGTACTCAGGGTCTGATCACAAAAGGTGTCAGCCCTGCCCACACGAGTCTTTGAAAAGTACCTTGCACATCACGACCCGTCAGAATTAGGAAGTTTTTTTGTACAGCTGCATCTGCATGTCAAATTCTAAATCCTGACGAGCAAGCTTAGCTGGCAAACTTAGACTTCAGGGAACAAATCTGACTCTGATGGAGAGAGAATAAACATTGAGAAGAATGCCAATCAATAAGGACATTGTAATTGGACATCAAGTTAGGGACAAGGACTTGAAGGCGAGGATAAATAGTGCAGGACCTTTGAACAGTGAGACAGGTGAGACCAGAAAGTAGAAGTATTTGGCAGGGTCATGTGACATGGTGTCCCGCCTTTGACTGGGACAGTGGTGCTGGTACAGATCTGTAGTTTTGGTTTTAATATGAGAACGATGTTGTTCAGTGGTATTGTGCATTGCTTGTTCCTCTCAGGTGTTATTTCTCCTTCTTCATTTTTTCTCTCCATTACTATTAGTAGTATTATTGTTGCTATTATTATAATATTTTATTTTGTTTGAATTATGGAACTGTTCTTATCTCAACTGCTGAGGTGTTTGTTTTTTGAGTTTTTTTTAATTCCAGTTCCTCTCCCCGCTGTGTGTGTGTGTGGGAAGCGAGTGGCTGTGTGGTATTTAGTTGCCATCTAGGGTTAAACCACGACACATGGTCATAATACTTGCAAAGAAAGATGTTCCCAGCAGAGATGGAGATGGAGGGGGGAAGATCAGCCCGTGAGTCCGTGACCCTTGATGGCTTGTGAGCTTGATGGCTTGTGGGAAATTTTCAGGAATTCCAATCTAGAGGAGGATAAGAGATAAAGGAGTCCAGGGAGATGGCTGGAAATCCTCATTAAATAAGATACTGCAACATCTGCAGTTGGTATTCTGAAATCCGAGTGGAAAGATTAGACTGTTGTATATTAGCCCACAAGGCTAAAGTGCAGCTCTGCACTGTTAGTACTTCTAATCGGCCTTTGGTACGGCAAGTACTTTGGTCTTGATGTACAAACAGGTTCATCTGTCAGTGTTGCAAATCTTTTGCTAAATGAATTAGTATTATTCCTGTCTCAGAAATGGGGAAATCAACACCCTAATAAATTTGGTGGCTTGCCTAAGATTACAGTGAGTATTTAGTTACTTGATGGCCTCACATCAGATGTTTTGATGCTGCTGTAGTCTCTAAGCCAGCAATTAATGAACTTTCAATGGTGCTGTGTGAGGCAGTCTCCTCCTTTCTTAAATTAGTTGTATTAGGTATCCCAGCAAAGAGAAGTTGGGGGTCAGTCTTCCCTAGAGGCGAGATATCAGTTGTTTGCGTCGCTGCTGGTGTTTTTTACTGTTCTGCAAGTCAGCAGCTGCTGTTGCTGTCGAGCTCAGGGGTGAGTAGGAGCCAGTGAGGGGCTGACCGGCCTCGCTGCATCTCATGTGGCACCTCGGCAGGGAGCCGTGTGCCAGCCCTCCGGCCCGGCGGGCAGTGTGTCCCCCTGCTCCCCCAGGCTCCTCCGTCACCTGCTGCTGGCCTCTGTGCTTGATCATGCTCGGCTTCTCTACAGAGCAAATGTCTCACAGCGGCCCTTCATTGTAATCCTTAGTGCGCTCTCTGGGGAAATTCCTATCTGCCATGGAAAAGGCAGAAAACTCTGGAACTGATCTTATTCTACTCTTGATGGGGAATTTGGCCACTAATTTTGAACAGAACTGAGATGAATAGGACGTATTTAAGGTATCATTTTCTTTGCAAACTACCTTGCATCTCACTTCAGAAATACTTCTCATTAGCTGAATTCTTTATGGTAGTCTTTCAAGACACTTGACTTTTACAAGTGATAATAAATGCAATAAATCTCCTTGCTTGCAAATAAAGAGATGTGTTGATTCACTCAGAAAAACGTCTGAAGCATTTGGAGTAAATTCAGGTAGGCGGAGTTATGACTTGATAATTTAGTTTGGGTTTGAAACCAAACGGCCGTGAGATAAGAATTGCGTAAACTAATGGCCTGCTGACTGCTGGAGTGTTAGGGCTGGTGGAATCACAGAGAAGGGTTACCAGTGGGTAACTGTGATACTCTGCTGCCTGGTAGGTATTCTTTCCATTCTGCAACTCAGCTGCTGGCATGTCTTCTTGAAAATATGCAAGAATGTGAAATAGCAGTTCACTGGGTAGGGGAGGGAAAGCTATCGGCAAAAGAAAGTCTTAGCTAGTTATGACAGGAATTTCTAGTTCCAAAGAATCAACAAAATGCTTCTCTGCCCTGAACTATGAGAATGAAGTGGTCGCCTCTCTTGTCTAAAACTGTGAATTTCACGAGTGTCAGATTAAAAGAGGCAACTCATGCCTTGAGAAATAACGACTTAGTACAGACACAGACAGGCATGCAGGAGGATACAGTGACGAACCTGGTTAAGTGGGATAATACTGACTGTGAGCCAGCATAGAATTCCTGCAAGGTCTTGAGACAGCTGGCCTAACTTTTCTAAATAAAACAGCTAAACTGTTTTTTTTCTTGGCTTAGTGACAGTTTCTGTGTCCAGGGAGGGCTTCATTGGAAAGGATACCTGTTTCTGACTTGAATTGTGTTGTTTGTACTTCTCTCCAGCAGACCTTTTCTATACCGGAAGTAAAATTAATTTGAAGTATGCTAAATCTGCGAGTCTTGTTTGCCCAGAGCAGAAAATCTTTTTATTTTTGTGGACCAGCTACGAAAGAACTCCATGTACTTGCTTTGTGAGTGGACAGCCATACTTTAATTCTGTGCTGCAAATCACTGAAGCTGCTTGAGACCCGTCAAGAAGCAGAGAGGAGACTGTAGGATCAACTAGTGCTGTCTAGACTGGGCAACTTCTTTATTTTTAAATCAAGTTAGCTCCCTTCAGTTAATTCAACTGACGGTAAGGGTTTTTTACTCAAGTTAATAGTAGTTATGTCAGGGTATGGTAGCAGCGGAGAAAACGCACCACTCTTATTAACTGAATCAAGCTTTATTTTAAAACAGATCTCCTTCAAGAAATAATTTTTTCCCCCTTCGGCTGTCACTGCAGATTTCTGCAAGACGGTTCTTTCCTGCAGGAAGCGAAGGCAGACCCGGAGCAGAGGCTGTCGTTTGATGACACACAGCCAGCAGCAGGGGTGCCCCGCCTGTC
>VXBA01002396.1:47794-224060 GCA_013399895.1 Serilophus lunatus | reverse complement strand
CGCGGGGCCGGCGCGGACTTTCGGCCGCGGCATCGCTCCGGGCCCGCGCGCCTTTGTCTGCCGGGGGCCTCGGTAGCGGGCCCCCCACGCGTGGCCCCTGCCGGGCCCCGCCACCACCGGGGCAGCCCCGGGCACCCGCCCGCCCGCCGAGAGCTGCTGTGACCGCGCTCCGCCCGCCCGCCCGAGGGGGCTCGGTCACCCCCGCTGCCTGGAGCCGGGGAAGAGAGCCGGGGAGAAAAAATCATGGAGTGATACGGCCCTTTGGGAGGATACTGGCAAATAAGCAAATTAAACAGAAAGAGAGCAGCATGTTGTCATAGCAACAGAGCAATTAAATTACTTTACTGTCAGCCATCATATAATTTTCCTGTTTAGAAGCTCATGGGACGTAACTTCCATTTGGAGTCAAAGTTGAGCGTGCGGCGCAGGGTGGCAGTGCCGCAGCCCCAGGACGGCGGCGATTCCCTTGTTTGCCTTGGGCTGCGCTGGCTGTAGTTTTGAAAGCTTGGAAGTGGGACCGACCTAAGTTCGGCCAGCCAGTGTTTATATCTGCCGTGGTATTTTTTCCTTTCCCTGATACTTTTCCTTTCTCAGATACCCGTGTAAAATTGCACATTTTCCCTCAGCGTCTTGAGTGACGGTGTGTATTGACAGGCTTCTGTGCAGAGAAGTTCTGTGTGTTTTATTTTCAGTAGCAGCTGCTTTGGTGTAGTGTGTTTATAGAAAAGCCCGAAGAATTTTGTTTTCATTTTTGCCCGTTTATAGCAGTTAAAATAAAGTTTATCATACCTCTTTCCCAGAATGGCTGTGTTGCTCTATTTTTCCCTGCGGATAGATGGTTTATTCTGTTGTTACCTGCAGGGTTTTTGCCTTCCGTTTACGGTATCGACTGTGTGACTGCATGACTTCGGGGAACTGCTGAGGTTATGTTTTAGGTACAGGGAATCACTTTGTTCTTCTCCCATGTTTGTACAGAAAGTTTCATCCTTTTAAAATCTGTTATTAACTCTTTCCAGTTTTTGCTCTCCTGCTTTTCATGTCTCCAGACCTAAATCATGGCAGTTTGACTGTATGTAGAAGCCAAGGGAGCCTGTCTCCTGCACTAGAATTGCTGAGCTCCTGTCTGCCTCTCTTGAGTTGGGCAGGTGCCCACCTTCACTCAGGTTCCAAAGGGCTTAGGTCATCCCAAATATTGCTGCTCATCCCTCCTCTTCCAGGCCACTATTATATTTGAAGCACAGTTCAGCTAATGTTAGACTCTTCGATGTTTACATATGTTCTTAAAGTGCTCTATTCCTCTGACACTTGTTTCCCTGTGTCTTGGCCCTGGTCCCAAAACTACCGTGTGTTGCTTTCCCTCCTTTTTTTGTGCCCTTGCTGGTTTTGAAGTTCTGCTGTCATTCCTGAGTTTAGATGCAGCCGAGTCTGTAGTCAGGTTGGATGTTTGTCTGCCTCGGCCTTTAGCTGGGGTGACTTTAGTCATGGCGCTGTGGTATTGTCCTCAAATACAAAACAGCTGAAATTAATCTGGAGCAATTGGCCTTAAGTCACTCTTATTTTTAGTTCACATGCTTATTAGAGTGATACAATCCGATACAATCAATGATTTGATACAACTATTCATCATCAAAGGGACGTGTCTTTGGGATTTCCTGTGTGGGGATTCATGTACACGTACAACTGTGGTGTATCTGGATCATCTTATTCCTGTGACTGGAATGGCTTCCTGTGTTTTACTGAACAGTTGTGGATGGGTGTTTGTAAACCTGACGTGTTCAATACAGGTGGCAAAAGAGTAAATGACCAGTTAGAGAAAAGCTGTCAAAACGTTACACAGTACCGTTTTATGAGCTAACTTTTCTCTCTGTTTGTTTCTCCCTTTCCTTTGGATTCACTCTCCCAGGAATTACTGTCTAAATGGGTCCAGTCATGCCTCCCAGTAAGAAGCCAGAGGGCTCAGGAGTTAGTGTTCCCAGTGGATTGAGCCAACGTTACCAAGATAGTGATTTATCAAAGGCACTTCACGATGACGAGGACCTAGATTTCTCTTTGCCTGCCATCAGATTCGATAAAGGGGCCATGGAAGATGAAGAACTAACTAATTTGAACTGGTTACATGAGAGCAAGAACTTGCTGAAGAGCTTTGGGGACTCAGTGTTGCGGAGTGTTAGCCCTGTCCAGGATATCGGTGACGACACGCCTCCGTCTCCTGCCCACTCTGACATGCCCTACGATGCCAAGCAGAACCCCAACTGCAAACCTCCTTACTCCTTTAGCTGCCTCATATTTATGGCCATTGAGGACTCGCCAACCAAAAGACTTCCCGTAAAGGATATATACAACTGGATCTTGGAACACTTTCCGTATTTTGCAAACGCACCCACTGGATGGAAAAATTCTGTGAGGCATAATCTATCCTTGAATAAGTGTTTTAAGAAAGTGGACAAAGACAGAAGTCAGGTAAGTTTGGAACTATGGAAGTCTATTTGGCTCTGAAAGTACTCACCTGCTAATCGCAGGACGTGCCCTTGACAGTGAAATACAGAACGTCCAACCTTGTCCCTAGTAATGTAGTTCATTAAATTGAGGGAGCCAACATTTCTTTAGCATTGCTCATTCTGATTTTATTAAATTCATTGTCTAGACATCTGTAAGAAAGCACTCGGTGTGTGTGTGTTTTTTTTCTTCTCCCCCCCAGCTGGTGTCTTCATGCATAGTGGTTAAATATTGTTTTTAGTTATCATGCTGTGGTAATGGTTTCCAGCTATACTAGATGAATGTAATCATGTTATAAATAGGCTGCTTGCTGTTCTTGGCTTAAACAAATGTATAGTGAAAGGATATGCCTTATGTAAGAGTCCGTGGCTTTTTCCCTGGTCTGTGTTTTAATCTGAAAAAACTTCTTTCTCTCTTACGCCAACAGAAGTAGTTCTGAATTTTGGTGATGAAGCTTTGTTTCGTTTCAAGCAGGTTTTAGAAAAAACTCTTCAAAGAGAAGAGACAGGTTTGACATCAAAGGTGAAAGTTACTATTCACCAAAATGTCAGTAATTCTCTCTGTGGGCTCATGTCCTTTCTGTGAGTGGTGCAGTGCAGGAGCCTGGGGAGCACGTCCCTGCTTTGGGATCCCCGTTGTTGTCGTCTGGTTTCAGTGCTGACTCCTCGGGGGGGCTGTGTGAGGGACTGGGAGGCAGGCGGAGCAGCGGGGGCAGTTGTTTGCACAGCCTTCCCCTGTGCCGGTCTGCCTGGGAGCAGCTCTCCCGTTCCGAAGGGGGACCGTCTCAAAAAGCAGTGGTCTGGATGAATCTTTGGCAAAGGACAAATGTACTGACAAAAATATCAGCTTGCAGGTTGATTTCAGAGGTGTTCCCACGTTTTAGGGAAATAGTGGGTAGGATCACATCGCTGATGGTTTGTCTCTAAAACTGGCTGAAGATGAGAAAGTGGACACTTGCCCCTGGCAGAAATAATAGATGCACTCAGATTTTGTATTTCAGTGAGGTAAATGCTGTGATTGTCTTAAAACTGGTTACTCTGAAACTAGACTTCTGTTGGTGGTGCTGTTCTCCCTATTTTGTTCGTGATTTAACTTAAAAAGCTGTGGAATAGGAGCTCAAGTAACTGCAGAGAAAGAGTCATACACTACCCTAAGCTAGCAACTTTTCATTTTAGATTATTTAACTTTCTCTTCTCTGGAGCTTTTCCTTTTTAAAGGATTGATACTTACATCTTTCTTTCCTTTTTTAAAAAAAAAAATTATGTAGAATCTACTGTCTCCATATTGCTGATCACACACTGTCCCAGAAATGTAAGAAATCTTCACACAATGCATTTTAAAAAACCCCAAAACACTGTAACTTGCAAGGCATGTGTTTAACTCTACCATTTGTGTTTTGTTCAATCCCTTCTCCTCTGTTTACGAGTTGTCTATTTAGATTTCAGCTTCCTTCCTATGAGGAACTTGTCTTCATGTCTATCTGTCAAATATCCGGCAGTCCACTGAGCTCATATGAACAAAACCACAATGCACTGCTTCCCCACAGGGAAGTGGCACAGCACAATGCATGACTAGTCACCTACATCTTAAATTCATGATTAGAGCCATGGTTACATAGCTAGACAACAAGGTGTGGTGGCAGGCCTTGCCTATATGAATAACAAGGTGGAGTTTTATTCATTCCTGGAAAATCCCAGATTATGAGAAAGACTTTTTTTCCCCCCCTTCCCTATTTCCTGGAGGTGCTAATAACTGCAGGTAGCCAGTATTAAGGTGAATGAGATGGGAATTTAAAACGTAAAATGCACCGTGGCAGGTCATTTAAGTCCCCTGCTGGGTTTTTTCTTATGTCCTGGCCAAGGGATGTGGCAGACAGAGTCTTGAGTGCAGAATTGGCCCTCAGTCAGAGTTGCTGAATCAGGTGCTTGACAGCTAATTGTGGACTTGGAAAGCAGTAAATGTCAACTGATGGCTTTGAAAATACCTTAGTGTGTGTGCATGCACTCTTTGAGTTGATTTGAGTACCTTGCAGCAAATATCTCTGCTGTTCAGAAGGGAAATGTTTATCTAAAAGGTTCTCTGGTTTTGTCTGGGGGCTGGGGCAGGGGAAGGGGGTTCTTTCATCTGTAAGGAGTCATTTTATGCCACTTCTCCTTTGCAGCCAGATTCTGCAAATTGCAGTTTTGGAGTCTTCCTGTTTTACTGTTTTTATGTGGGAGGAAAAAAAAGGCAACATTTAACAAATGGCATGTAACAAAATGCTAACAAGATGGGCTCTGAAACATACACACTATGTGGGGAAGGAGTTAATCGGTGCTGGGAATTGCGTGCGTTTGCTGGTTGATGAGCATTGACACATTGTGAAAAGCTAGAAGCTTTTTCTCTCGCAGTTGTGCTTTCCAGTGTTTGTTTGTGTAGCCTTTCAGTAATCGTTTTTCTAAAAAAAGTTCTGCTGAACATTTAATTCTTTTTTCAATTCCCTCTGCATAGTAGTTTTCTCAATCTTGGGTTCCACTAGTTTATATTCATGGGGCTAAATATGCATCTAATAGTCTGCAGCTTTTTCTGCCTGCATATGAATGCTTGAATTTCCCGATGTGAGATCATTGTAACAGAGGAAAAAAAAAAAAGACGGGCTGCATCACTTCAGTTTTTGACTTGCCCTATCCTGGTGCTTTTAGGTGTACCGGGAAAAGACGTTTTTCTGGTTGGATTTGTTTTTACACTGCTGCTATTCCAGTTCACGTGCAGTGCCATCAGGCTTCCAGGCAGGCCGACAGTGTGGCTGTCCGTGGAACTTTGCAGTGAGGCCGATGGGGGTCGAGACACAGAGCTGGGCTGGAGAAGGGAAAATGCTGAGCCCTTGATTGTAAAAACCTCTTTGCATTGAGCTCAGCAGTTTAATAATAGTTGGCCAGAGTATGAAGTATCACATGATGGAGAGTAGATGAGGAGTTCCCTGGCTTTGTTTGTACTGCCAGACCTGTGAATTCACTTGTTCAGATTAATCCTATTGTGAATGTACAGATCTAAATGTCCTCTAGTGTGTGTCCCATTTAGTACAGCCCGTTAGTCCATGACTTCTCTGACTTCCCTACCATCTGGTCCTTGGCTATAGAGAGGAATTTTTCTTGTATATGTGTCTCCATAGCAACGAGTTTGCAGTTGATATGGAAAGTAAGCAGTTGCCCTGGCAACGGAGTTACTGATGTGGCAGCTTCTCTGCTCGCAGGGAAAGGGCTAAGCTAGTTCAGACCCATTATGTAGGTTTGCTGTGATTATAGCTGCGCCCACTAGTGCTGCTGGAGCTAAGGGACTGCTGAAAAATTTTGTTACAAGCCCTATTTTTTCTCCCTTGAACGTTTATTTTATTCGTGTAGGGATTCCTGGTTTGAACAAAGGCTGATAGGATTGTCTTTTCAGGGTATGTGGTATGTCTCTCCCTTTTATGAATGCAGACTTCCTCGGTCATCGTTATCAGATGAGGGGAAATGATGTTTGACCTTGTTGGCTCCACTGCAATATTTTTGTCTTAGTCAACAGACCACAGTTAGAGAGGCTGGAGTTCTTGTCCCCTTGTCTTCTCTGCTATTCTGCTGTCTTTTCTGTGATGTGTGCTTTTTTGGGCATCTATTTTATCAAGAGGGCTTCTCTTTGTGTCTGCTCTGTGTTGTCTGAGCTAGGGAACACACACATGCTCCCAGCTGTGTGCATGCTGAAGAAATTCAGGCATCTTAAAGGTTTGTTTGGCACTTGTGCTGAGGGACGTCATAATAAAAATGTAATGAGGGTAAAGGATATGTTTATGGGGACAGGAGAAGAAAATTCTCCTTGCTTGATGTGGAAGTTATTCTTAGAAGTACGTGGTCCATAACTGGGTCATGGAGATCGAGCCAGGCTCCTCCTCTGTCTGGAAGACGCTCTGAGATCTGAGGACTCCCGAGTGGTCCTTGAGCTCTTCAAGAGCCCATGTCCAGCTCGTCCTCTCTCAGGCACTGCCTCTCATAAGCACTTTGCCAGGGCACCCGCCGGGTGGACACAGGACACTCTTCAGGAGTGCCTCCTGCAAGTGTCTTTGCTCTGATGTGATAACGCCTGGGCTTTTGACAGGTAAAGCCATGCAGAAAGATAAGTGCTACTTGGAGTGAGAGGAAAAGGAGCCTGCTCGTTCTTTGTTAGAATCTCTCTAATCCAATCTGCATACACACAAAGGTGAGGGACATGGGACCCTGTCCTCCCTCTTCCAATGTTGTAATTTGAGAAGATTTCCTGTCAAAGTTGGGTTGCACTCTCAGGGTAGAAATATCTTCTGTGTTTTTGATGTTGTTGTACCCAGACTGACCCAAATAACACAAGTGTCAGAATTTAACTGCATTTATAACATCTGGTGGAGCTAAAGTGGAAAAAACCCCTCCAAACCTGACAAAACAACCCCTCAGATTCATGTTAAAGGCTTCAGATGATAGTGACTCCATTAATAACATCCTAAATAAACTGGTGCAACTGTTAATTTCTCAGGTTATTAGAAGAGTATCTTGTGGTTTGAAGCCATAATTTATCTAGTTTTAACTTGAAATCCGTTTTGTAATATCTCTGTCTATCATACCAAAAAGCTCAGAAATTTTCTCCTCAAATTGATACGTGGAGAAATGAGGGACATATCTTTCTAGAGAAATCATAAAAGTCTCTAGAACCATACTGTAAATGGAGTTTCCAGATATCAGACAATTATAGAGAGCTTTTCTTGAACCCTTTCGGTTTTGGTTTTGAATTGCAAACTCCAGAAATTGTACAGAATATTTAAGTAATAGATTTCTTAAAGCTGTTAGTGGAAATAACATCCTTCCATTTCATTGGCTTCCAGCTGCTTGACTTTACATCGGAGCTAACTCTCTGCAATGGAGTCTGGCTGTATTAACTGTTAACAGAGCTTTACAAGGCACAGTCCATTCTTTTTCAGGTAATGACGAGGAGCTGGCAATAACCAGGGAGTCCTCTGAACCTTGTATCTAAGGTATTTATGTTATCTTGCTCTTGGTTAAGGTAGCCTATGGGCAGGCACCCTGCTGGGTAACCTGGGTGTTGGTTGCACAGTGACAGGCTATTGACCTACTAGAGGAGATTGGCTACTTAAATTAAATTAAAGTGGAGTAACAGGCCCTGTCTGTGTTTTTCACCCACAGCAGAGATGATGTAAAGTGTGTTAAGCAGCCCTGAAAGAGCCCGGGAAAGCAGGAGCAAGCTGCTCTTTACCCACTGGCCTTTGGCTGTGGTGCATTGATGAATCCATTTTTTAGCTGTGGTTGCACTACCTTGCTTCTGACTGCTCCAGCACCTTCCTGGCACATGAACTTTTGTGTTTCTGTGATAAACTGTGGATCTGGTCAGAGATCTGATCTGGCTGGATTTTTGTCTTTCCCTCCTTTTAATTCTTATGCTGCTTTTCAGCTTGATTCCCCAATTCGGGTCACAGTGCAGTCCAGCTAACAGTTGTGCTGACACAACAAGGGGAATAGAGATGATGGGTACTCTGAGGAATATCTCCACTTGGGATCACTGAGGAGACAAGCCATTCCTGACAGAAGCAGGGCTGGCAGCTGCAGGGTGTGTGACTCCTTGGTAGGGTACTGGATGTGGTCCATGCCACATGGTAAAGGTTAAGATGAAATGAGAACTGAAGTTTTAATACAATGGGAGGCTTTCTTCTGCTGGAGATATTTCTTCTGGTTTTCCCTTAGGATCAAGTCTGTGCTATTTTGGTTTAAATGGCCTGTGTTAGTGTTGTTCATGGTGTTCTACAGCTGATCTAAAGTGATCAAAGTCTGAGCTGCCACCACCATGCAGAGCCCCTGCCCAACCTAGCTGCCTATTCCCTCTGATTGAACTGATCTGGGGCTGTATTGCCAGCCCCTCTTCAGTTCATACTGGCACAGGTGTCACCATGCAGTGAGCAGGCTGAAAGCTATGATTTTTCTTTGGGTTATTTTTCAGTGGGTTAATTTAGCTGGATTCATTTTCAGCTCTCTGTTGAGTTCACGGTTACTGTGGTCAGAGGAACACCAGTGTCAGCATAGGCCATGGGCTCAGCTCTGTTTAATCTGGCATGAAGCTGTGCCTGCAGCTTCCAGCCAGCTCAGAGCTGACCTGGTGGTAGCAGGAGATGAAGAGGGGAAGGGGCTGGAGGATGCTCTTACCTTTGAGAGCACAAACTGCACTTGAGTCACAGGGGCTGCCTGTGTGTTCATTCACATACATGCTTGATGCTGGATTGAGTCCATAGGTCATGGGTGAAAGGGTCCTATGAAAGCTGCACTGGGATGTATGTGTGCGCACATGTGTGGTTTCTCCAGGTTTGTTTCTTTCTGTTGCCCAAGGTTCTTAATATTGGCAGTAGAGGTGGCTCTGCATGGAGCTGTGCTGTGCATCCTCTGAAAAGCTATTGCAGAAGAGGAAAGGATGTCTGTAAACTCAACTATCAGGCTTGTTCATGCTGCTCTTGTTCTATCCTCATCACCTCCAGGGTTTCTTCCGAATTGTCAGAGAGCTCCTGAACTGCTGTTGTCACTGCCAGCAAAGGAAGCACAGGTCTTGGAGCTGCACTCTGTTTTGAGCACGTGAGGCCTTGTTGATCAGGGGCTGAAGGATGAGGTACACAGGGGCACATCTACATGTCCAGTAGCAAGACATGCCTCCAGCACCAGGCCCACACTGGTGGCTGTGCTGACTCCAGTTGTAACTGAACATCAGAGGTGAACTCGGCTCGCTGGTGTGGCTCAGTGTATACTGTCCTGTCTTGCACTTCAGTTCTTCAGCAGAACATCAAAGAATCCATTTTAATTACTAAATACGTGTCCCTTAGACTCCTTCCTTTTTTTCCTAAAAGGAAAGTGAAGTATTTTACCTTGTCTGAAAGAGCTCAGCAAAATGTGCTGTGTGGCTTCTTTTCCTGGGTAAAGACCTTGTGAAGAAGCATTTAAAAGTCTTGATCATAATTGAGCAGTTGAAAATACTTGAGGAGTTGAGAATACTCTTTAGGCAGCCTGAAGTAGCCTTTGAGCTGCTGAAGGAGTGTCCTTTCTTTGCTTTGTATTCCGGTAGTTGCTGTGTCCCATTCACTGAGCCAGGCAGCTGAAACCTTGGTTCAGTTCTGTGGCATCTCTGCATTTCTGGTGAAGTCATTCAGATGACTGGCCCTATGGGATTTGAGCAGCAATCTGCAGGCTGCTCATACCTGCTGCTTTGGTTATTTTCAGGTAACTGTTGTATCTCTATCGTAAATCTAGTTAAAGCAAATGAATGGTATAAAGTAACGCAAGCCAAAATCCTTAGAAAGAAGGGACCCAGCGTGACCGTTTTTAATTTAGCTGGTTGTTATTTGTAGGTTGTTCAGTGGTGGGGTTAGCTTATAAAAGTAATTGGCTTCTGTCTCTTCAAGTCTGGGCAGACTGTTGCTGGATGAGGTCATAGTGCAAGCACCGTTTGTAGCTACAACAGAGCAATTAGGTCATGAAGCTCAACAAGTCCAAGTGCAAGATGCTGCATCTGGCTGGGGCAATCCCAGGCCTGAGTACAGACTGGGAGATGAACTCACTGAGGGCAGCACTGTGGAGAAGGACTTGGGGGTTCCTGTGGATGAAAAGCTGGACATGAGCCAGCAATGTGCTCTTGCAGCCCAGAAAGCATCTGAGCTGCGTCAAAAGCAGCGTGGCCAGCAGTTGAGTGAGGGGATTCTGCCCCTCTGCTCTGGTGAGACCCCCCCTGGACTGCTGCATCCAGTTCTGGGGTCCTCAACATAGGAAGGGCATGGACCTGTTGGAGAGGGTTCAGAGGAGAGCCACAAGGATGCTCAGAGGGCAGGAGCACCTCTCATGAAGACAGCCTGAGAGAGCTGGAGTAGTTCAGCCTGGAGAAGAGAAGGTTCCAGGGACACTTCATTGCAGCCTTCCAGTACCTAAGGGGAGCTTACAAAAATGAGGGAGAATGACTTTGTACAGGCAAAGAGTGACAGGACAAGGGGGAGTGGTTTTAAACTAAGAGGAGAGATTTAGGTTAGATGTTTGGAAGAAAATCTTTTATTGTATGGGTGGTGAGGCACCGGAACAGGTTGCCCAGAGAAGTGTCGGTGCCACATCCCTGGAAGTTTTCAAGATGAGGCCCTGAGCAACCTGACACAGTGGGTGGCATCCCTGCCCATGGTGGGTAGGTTGGATCTAGATGATACTTTAAAGTCTCTTCCGACCAAAGCCTTTCTATGATTCTGTGCAGTCAGTCTTGTGAACGCAGATTTGCTTAAAAAAAATAAGCCCCGCGTGGCTGCTTCTGGTCAATTTTTGCTTAGTAAGTATCTTGGGGAAGACATGCTTATATGAATTTTTAAGCTAGTAAGGCTTTATATTTCAAAGTATTTGCTTTTATCTTTTTACTCATAGTCTGATATTTTCAACCACTACAATTCAAGTCTCCTGTCTGCTAGGTAAAGGAAGATACTGAAGAAAATTTGCTTTTATGAGTTATGTAAGAATCTTGCTGGTTTTCTGGTATTTCTAGTTTAGATCTGTTTGTGTTTAAGTAGTTTAGGAACAATGAGATTTTGCTTTCTTCAGTGTTAGGAAGTGGCTTGTTTATGATGCAGTATTTAAGTTTTGATCTCAAGGAAAAAGTTAATGTAGCTTCCTAACATCTGTCATTTGATCTGCTTCCCAGTTAGTTTCAGTCCCTTTCCCAAGCACTCCTCCCTTACCTGCTCCAGTGTTTTAGAACTGGCCAAAAGCAAGGTGCCCTCTCAGCCCCAGAGCTGCAAAATTATTACAGGTGGGCTGGGGAAGAGGAGCTACCAGATTTGATTCTCTGGCAGTGCTTCTCTAACAAGCAACAGAGAAAGGCAAGTGGTTGGTTCAGGTGCACTTAGGAGTCCCTGACCTTTGACAAGCGCTCTGACATCCTTAAAATTAAAGTGGATCCCGTATGTGTGCTTGTAACTTAATTTTTCTGATTTAATTCCTGTGTACATTTTCTCTGGCTTGAAAGAATTCAGGCACAGGAGTAATACCATATGCCTTCTTTAATTGTGGAGGCAAAGGCAGCCCTTCTGGAGGAGCAGTCATGTTGCTGTTGGACAGTGGCCCTGTGGATGGTTTCAGCCGTCTGGCTGGCCTGGGACTAACTGGGCTCATAGGTGGGGCCAAAGAGCACCTTCCTCAGGTGTGCTGCTCTTATTGAGAGCTTCCTGGGATATTTTCCCTTTAAGCGAAATTAGCATCGAGGACTGAAGTTCACAGTGTTTCTCGCCTTTACTTACACAAGGCAGTGCAGAATGCTTCGGTTCTGCCATACCATCATGTCCATGGTTCTTCTTAGCCTGCAACCTTCAGGTCTTGCTGATCAAGTGGCTGGAGCTGCTGCTGAGGTGCCTGGAAGTTGGGATAGTGCACCCACACGTCCTCATCATCGCTGCTGTGTCTGGCTGTTTATTGCAATGGCAATAAAACAGTGGTTATCTTTTCTGGACAATAAGCACATTTATAACAGTCTGGTTGCTGACAAGGTTTATCTACTTGCTGGCAACAAAACTGGCTTCTAAAAAGTCCTAAATTTCATGTAGTTGTCAGCGGTGCCAAACTCTTCAGTGATAGAGGTCATACAAGATCAGCATCAGGAGAGAGAAAGAAGGGGATTGGCCTTCCTGCTTTGGCGCGTACCAAGTCTTTCCCTCCTGAATTTTTGGTAGATAATTAATGGCCCTTCTTTTTTGTTTTGGGGTTTTTTTTCCTGTTCTCCCACCAGTTTGGACTCCTGACTTCAGAGGAGCTGCTTTTGATTGACTCTTGAGTAAACAACAGCAGAATTGGGACTGAGGGCTGTGGAAAGTAGCAGTTGTGGCCATAAATGATGCCTCTGGATTTTACTCAGTTATCCATTGTAGTACTTATGGAGAAAGTATGTATTAATTTATTTTGTAAATTAATTTATTTCAGTTTAGTTCTTCAGATTCTCTTCTGGGTATTATGGGAAAATTGTCCTGGGAACTGCTGTAGGAATTTGTGGGAGGACTCATTCCAAAGATCTTAAATGTGAATGGGTTTTCCGTATTGCAGTAGAAAAGAAACCAATTTTCTGCCCTTCGCCAGTGACTTAAGATACCAAAACACTATGTACCTGATGCCGAATTGCTGTATTTTATTGCAGCACTGAACAGTAGCAATTTACAACTAGCTGATAAATCTCAGGATTTTGAAGCACTGGTGTAACTTGCTGAAAGACAACTGTTGGTAAGCAGAGGAATGAATGGGCTTCTGTGTGGGGAAGTGTCGATGGCATGGAGAATTGTCTGTGGCAGTACATGGAGCAGAAACTTACTGATGGGATTCTGCATAAGAGAATCTAGTTGAATGCTGAATTCACACTCATTCAAGCTTTGAGCAGAAAATTAGGCTGTGCTCCAGAGCTATGTTTATGAGATCCCACGGCTGCCTACTGTGGGAGGATACTCACTGAGATGAAGCAGCTATTATTAATGTTTTTCTGAGTTTACAGTTGAAAAAAATGCCTACAGTGCAACTTGCAGGGACTTCAAGGATTAATGCAAGACTAGGGTTAGGTGCTGGGATATCTCAAGCTTTCATTTACATGTTTTTGTTTCTTTTCCTCACCCTTGAGGGTGGGGAGTGGGAATATCCTTCATGTAGGTGTTTTGTGCTTCAGTAGAATTAGGGAAATAATTAATGAAATGTTCTGGTTTTAAGTTAGGAGGAAGGGTGGTAAACATCCCTGTTAAGTTATAAAAAATGTAGTAATTATAGCAGTTTTGCAATTAGATCTGTTTTCCTTGGGGAGGAACTGAATAGATCTTGCAAGGTTGATCTTTAGGAATAAAGTCCTTACCATGCAGGAAAAGCTCAGTGTGAAGGATTCTGCTCAGTACTACTGCAAAGCAGTGGCTGGCTGCATGCAGCCTTCTCCAGACCCTGAATAACACAGAATCACTGTACTTCCAGAGACTGTCACTGCTCCTGGGAGCACTTTCAAGGCTCTTAGAGAGCGACATTTGACAGCTTAAAGAACTGCCTGCTGCCAGCTTACACAGAGCTACAATTACATTTAGGCTTTGGGAGAATACCCTGGGTCAAAAGGTATTCAGTTCTGCAGGAATCCCCTTCAGAGATAATATTTAGTTATAAATTTAACTGGAAATAATTATATGATTCTTACATAATTCCACCCTTCCTGAAGTACTTGAGGACTAAGGGGCTGTAGAGGAATAGAATCACAGAATATCCTGAGTTGGAAGGGACCCACAAGGACCATCATCGAGTCCAACTCCTGGCCCTGCACAGGACCATCCCCAAGAGTCACACCATGAGCCCGAGAACATCATCCAAGTGCTTCTGGAACCCTGTCAGGCTCAGTGCTGTGACCACTTCCCTGGGGAGCCCGTTCTGCCCAACCACCCTTCGGGTGAAAAACCTTTTCCTCCTGTACCAGTGTCAGTAGTTTCCTGGCTTGCCTGCATAGCTGAGGTAGGAAGGAATGCGTGGTGTGCACGGGAAGTGCCAGTTGTCAGTCTTCAGTTGGGAAGTCGGAGAGTAAGGATATGGCTGAGATGGCTGGGAATTACACAAATGCTGGCACTTGTAGTGTTGCATGATTTGTTTTGAAGCAGTCAGATAACTTGTCCAAAATTTTTTTCTCGTTTTGGCAGTGAATGCATTGGTTGTTTAGTAATTACTTGTTGCACTAATTTATTTGTGTTTCCTCTCTCTTACCCTTCTTCTATACAGGTTAATGTTTTCCTCTTCAATGCTCAGGGTTAAATATACAGACCTTGCCTTTGTGGAAGAGGATAGATTTGGTTTTTTGGATTTTTCATACCTTCTAGACTTCTGGCTGCATGGCAAAGAAAGAGGAAAGCAGGTATCATAGAGACAAAAATTGCATAGAAGATTCAGTTGGGTGCTAGCTCTCATCTATTGAGGCAAATGCAGTTTTATTACTCAGGCTCCCTTTTCTGATTTATTTTTTTTTTAACTATCTGTATATACATGTGCGTGTTTACAAATATATTTTATATATAAAAAACATTACATAGTTGCATTGTTTTTTAGATCCTCCAAACGCTTTTAAGGTAAAGTGGGAGCAAAAATTGGGTTGTCAGAGGGAGCTTCCTGCCTGCTTGTGTTTCTGTGCTGGGAAACCAGATGCTGTGATAGTAGTACATTGCTGCAAAATCTCCTTGGAGCATGTTCTGTTGATCCAGCTGGTTACCAGTTAATCTAAACAGATCACTCTAAATCAAGAGTCTTAACTAACCTCAACCATCTTTCTTGTTTTTTCCAAAACAAACCAGCATTTAAAATTTAGCAGAACACCTTCACTTTGTCTAGTTATTTCAGGTTTTGCTAAAACACCTGTTAAAGCATCGCTGCTTTTTGGACAATGCTGCATTTGTTTGGAGGAATAAAGTTTCTTGTTCTTGGCTTAGCAAGTCTGCTTTGATGTGTCATTTGCTGTTGGCTTTTAGAACTGAGTAATTCTGAATTTGGGAAAGCTGAAATGTAATTATGACCCCTTCCGTTAAGAGACAAGGTTTTCTGTCATTGTCATTTGAAAAAAAAAACAAAACAATTTTCATGTAGAAAGCTTTGATTTTAATTTGTAGCAATGAAATTGTAGGGAAAGGTCTTGCTTTTTCATCCTGTTCTTGTGCTGACTAGGAAAAATACAGGAAAATGTCTTCCCCACACTTGCATTATTTTAGTTTCAAAGTAAATATGATTATGATCTAACCACTTTAACTGATTGCTTTCTGCTCTTTCACCAGCACTTGAGTTGCACTCACCCTTCAGTAGTGTCTAGTGTACCAAAAATGCCTTTGGCTGGGCTTGAACTGGTGGGACCAGAGTCCATGTCTCAGTTATGGCAGAATTATCCACTTGTCTCATCAACTTAGTTTTATTCCCCTTGCTATTTATAAAACAGAGTTTGCAAACTTGTTGCTGGATTGCCACCCTGAACCTAAAATTTAGACATGCATTAAGAGGGGGAAGAATCTGCCTTATCAGTAAACCCTTGCATTTTCCCTGTTTTGACTATCTGTTGATTCCTGTTGGTTCCAGGGTGGTTTAAATGGCTTTTCAGTCCGTGCCACATGTAGCTGTTTGTGTTGCATGGCTTTTAAGTTCGACTAAATAATGATAGCATCTGAGGGGGTTTTTGTATGGAAATATGAATGGATATGATAAGAGATTTTTGTCTTAAAAGTTATGAAATGGGCTTAAAAATCATGTTGTCATTTAAAATAATGAGGGGAGGGGGTGTGGGCCTTATTTTAGAGCCTTTAAGATATTTTATAGCTCTTTTATAGAAGCAAAGACAGCTGGAAAGATACTGATTTGGACTTTCCCCCTCATGATTTTGCACCATCTCATGACTTTGTGATAGAAACATCTAGAATACCAACATACTAAAAATGCTATGAATCAGCAATAGTAAAAGCCAGATTCTGGAGGTTGCAATAAAGATACAATCTGTCTTATTTCTTTCAAACTCTTTTTTTTGTTAGTATTGCCTTTTGCAATAAAAACACAGTAATTACAGAAGTGATCCTCGGTGCAGTGCAGATCTCAGCATTTGTGGTCACTGGGTGTGACTATGAAGAGAGAAGGACCCTTTGGAACAGCCAACCCTTTCCTGTGGACTGGCTCTTTGGAGCTGCTGTAACTGGCTTCCTCTTGTGGGGCAAGCCATGGTGGGGTTTTGCACGACCAGCATCCTCAAGGGTTGGTTACTGGTTTTCAGCAGGACTTGGTACATTATGCAGCTCTGGAAGGTGAGCTGACTGCTGCCAAAGGGGTTTAGCATTGGTAGGATGAAGGGAGTCAGTTACAAGGGGTCCCTTCCTTTTTGCTTAGCCTTTGAATAGGGCCTTCAGAGTTTGGGCCTCATTTTCTAGCTACACATTTTTCTCTGTAAGGGCATTTGTGTGTTATTTTTGGTTGCTTTTAACATTCAGGTATTCATTTCCAATTGCTGTTTTTGTAGGTTTTTTCCTCCTCTGAGTTCTCTTTTCTTACTTGCATCATCTATAAATGGAACCAATCACATATGTCTGTCTGAGGACTGCAGAGGCAAATGCTTTCAGTTGTCGTTGCACTGTGCTGAAAGTGCATTTGCATTTTGAAAAAGAAAGAAGTTGCAACCTCCTTTTGAAGCAGACTTTTCATTCGTAAACCCTGTGCTATTTTTGGTGTGTCAAATATGAAAGCTTCCGGTGTGAAACCGACGGAGGAAAAGATCACAGGAGACCTGGAGCAGTGACTCAGGTCACAGCAGGCCTGTTTGCATGACACCTGTGTCATCAAAATAGCCTTGCTTTGGCATCTGTAAATGAGATTTTCTTTTCTTTTAGATGGTAAATCTCTTCAAAAGCGTATTTGATCGTAAATAGTTTGGAGAAAAACCATTTTCTGTCCTTCTGAGAATGTAATACATCATCTCCTCCCTGTTACATCTGAACTCCTCACACCATCTGATGTTGGGCAAGTTGTCAATTTCCTTTACAGGAATCTGCTCAGAAATTGTTTCTCCCTGTTTCCTTCCACTTCAGGCACGTTAAGTCAGATAAATTCATATACTGATGTTTAATCACTGAGTACTAATCACGCTTGTGCAATATTGATCAGCAGCCTTTTTGTATACAATGACCAGAATGAGTAATAGCTTGCTAGTAAACACTGAGTGGGAGGGTGAAGACAGGGAATTAGCCCCATGTAGAAGTTGATATTTCTAATTTCCAAGGGTTTCTAGACTACATCAAACAGTGTTATCTTCTCTTTTTACCCTCACCTACTCCAAGCTCTTTCTTCTTGTTCTGTTTTTCAAACCAAGCATAAATCCTCCCCTTCTGTAGGTGGTGTGTCTTTCGTCAAGTGCCCCAGTCCTCCTCAGGGCTGCTGGTGCTGCTGGGCCCAAGGATCCTGTCATTTCTCCTTTCAGTACATGAAGCACACGCAGGCTGGGGGCGTCCTGTGAACATGACACTTGAAAATTAAAAACAACTGCTTGTGAGATAATTCAGTTAAAAAGTAGCCAGGGGAAACCCAAGCAGGCAGGGCTGCAGTGTGTGGGTTGAAAGCTGTTTTTTACCCCCTCCTTCCTCCCACTCTTTCCTTACTGAGTAAAAGACCCGGTCTGTGCCTGAACTTGTTATTCTGAATAACCTCTTATTCTGCACACAGTGACTGATGCTCACATCCTGTTTGCTACCACCTTAGCCAAACGAGCACCCTGAAGAGTGACATTACTATATTTGTTGGGTCTGTTTCAGCAGGTTTGCAGGCTGGCTCTCTGCTGCTGCCTCCATCACATGCCTTTCAATTCTCTTCTGTGAATTTGAGGAAACCCGCTTTACTGTTTGTATGAAATAGTACAATCGTTATGGGATTTGGAATGGCATCTGGAAAATGAGGTAGACTTTAAAGAGAAAGAATCTATATTAAGTCAGGATTCCTGAGTATTTAGACTTTGATTAATGCTCTGCTAATGCAAAACTAGTCTGCCCAGGAAATAACATGAATAAACTTGTGAAGCCTGTTCTCACCAACCTGTAGGTTTTAATCAGGGACTTGCTACATCCTTGGAAAAACTGTGGATTTAAATATTCCTTTTTTGCTTTAAGTCCACGCACACCAGTGGGTTCACATCTTCTCTAATGAAATAACTATCTGCACAGCTTCAAATCTTTTATTGGTGGAAGTGCTCAGGGAAGCTGAAATGCTGTATTAATTATCCACTCTAAAATATGCTTGATTAAGTGGCTCATGTTGCAGAAGTTCTTTGTGCCAATTTTAGTTGCATCTACTGCTTTTACCATTTTAACAGCTGTAAACTGTGTGGCCATGCTTGTAAAAATACAGTCACCTAAAAAACCCAAGACAAAAACCCCTATATTCGTCAAGCCTATTTTTGAGATGGCTGTGTGGAGAAAAATAATAAAAGCAGTCTTCTTAGAGTTTTAATGAAGCTTACTGTGAATTAAACTTTGGAGGCTAAGCAAGTTCATCTTCTTACTCTTTTTACCAGCCTGTGCTTCTCCAGCAGATTTAAAGTGGGAGGAAATGTAAGCACATCCGAACTAATGGCTCCCACAATCAGAAATTCCTATATTGTTCCTTTTAACTTACTCTGCCTTGAGGGATGACTTGGATGAGACCCAACAACATAGCTTTCTTCTACTTGCTGACTCCACAACCTTCTGCTGAGAAGGACAATTTCACCTGTATATCCCTCCCTGACCTTGACCTTTGTGGTAAGATGCTCACCCCTAGGGACTGGGTTCAGGCTCCCCAGCTGTGGCACAGTGTGGTGTACCCTCGGGGAGGGCCGGGGACTGTGCTTGCTGCCAGGACGGACACTGTACTTGACCCACTGCACTTAATCCTGTTTGCACTTGCGGGAGTGCAGTGGCCCTGGCTGTCTCCAGGAGCTGGATGTCTGTGGACTGGAGCTGGTGTGGGAAGAAGCTTTGAGCACTCATGCACAGGTGGGCTCTAGAGCAGCTGCTGGAGGAGACAAAGGTACAACTAGGATTGGGAGAGGATGCTTTTGTCACCCTGCAACATGGCAGGCAGGTGGCTTAGCAGCCCGCTCCCTGTCTCTGGCTGGGTGTGTGATTTCCTTAACACTTTGAGATTGGAGCCTCCCCACGCTGGAAGGCTTTGGTGCAACTGAGATGTGTTTCTGACTCACCTGGGAAGGCGTTTATGGCTGACTCCCCAGAACATGCAGGAAGAGGTTAGTGCCATGGATGGTGGTGCCCTTATTCTGCAGATGGGCCTGGTGGGGGTTTGCTGCTCTGTCTGGCTGTATATGGGTCTCACTGGTGTGGCTCTCAAGTGGGATTTCTTGTTTGGCTTGGATTACAATAAAAACAAGATGCCAAATCCCACCAGGTGACGATAGCCCTCTCCCATAGAGACTGCTGTTTTAGTCCCACTAGGGTGCTCAGTGTCTAAGAGGGAGTGTGCTTATTGGAGCAGCTGGGTCTTCACCTCCCCAGAGGAGGCTGGTGTGCTCCTGGAGGTAAACTGGTCTTGCTCTGGTTTGTCTTCATTGCAGAGCCATTGATTTTACTGTCTAATTGAGGAGGTGTTTCTCCAGAGCCTTGTGATAGCACTTGGTATTTGGGTGGAAGGAGGATTGGTGTAAGTTGCTTGCAAAAATGCCATGTTGTGGGGAAGTCACACGTTTCTTTGAATCCATGAGGTTTGGGCTTATGACATTTGGGCTGCTGAGGCTCCTGAAGCAGGGCCCTGGCCTGACAAGTTTGTGCAGATTTGGGCTGTGTGAGCAAGATGAAGGCTTCACATGCAGTCAAGAGTTGCTGAATTTTGGAGGATGTCTGCAGCACAGGGAGGTGCTTTGTTTTGCTTTCTGGGGTTTCATTCTGTCATGAGAAAGAGAAGAGGGAAATAGAAATGATAGTAAAAAAAATAAGCATCTCTGAGCTTAGTGAAGAAATGGTACACAACCAGAGTACAACATGTATGTAAGCAGCAGAAATAATGTGTGTGGTGATGGATGTGGGGTAACACTGAGGTCTCTGCAGGAAGATGGTTGTTCTTCAGTGCGTGCCTGCTGCAGGTGACAGAGATCTGCTGAGGCTGCTGAGCAGAGCTTGAGATGGAGCACAGCTTTGTTTCTGTAAAGAGCCCGGGAATACCTGGAAACCCCACATCCAGGGAGCCTCTCAAACCACTTATCAAAGTGCCTGATTTTCCTCCTCAGTTCATCGTGCAAACCAATATCAAATACTAAGCAAGGAAAAGGCATACATTAAATGAATGGTTATGAGGGGAATGCTGCAGATCCATTAGCTTTTGTCAGGTCTTCCTTATTTCTGTTTTTATTTGTCACTGCTAATGGATTTAGTGCAACCTACTCCCTCCTACCCATTTCTGCTAGCTGTTAACCCCTTCTCCTGGAAATTCACCCCCTGGCTTATTTCATCATTAATGTACCGGTAGGCAAAAAATGACTTGCAAACCTTTAGCACAGATAGAAGTGTTAAATAATTTTGCGGTGTTTTAAAATTGTACCTAGTTTTCTGTCTGTATATGGCAGAAGTATGTAAGAAAAGGCAATTTGTGTCTTTTGCAGTTGTATAATGTAGATAATATGAAGAGTATCAGATGACTAGTGGGTATTTGAATGAGTGCACCTCTGATACAAAATTAGCATGCCCCACTAAATTGGCTGGAGTCTCAGGGGGTTTTTTTCCCCTTTTGCCTTTGATTTTATAGGTGACCTTGAGGACGTTTTTTTATTCTTTTGTTTCTGTATCTCCTCAGTTTTCAGTGGAGTGGGGATACTGACACTTTCCATGTATACAAAGAAATCCTATAGGCTGAAACAGCATTATTAATGCTACTTGCTGCCTAATCTCCCTCAAGTGTGCCTGTGATGGCCCGTCACTCTGACAGGCTTGTCTTCTGGGTGCTCCTGCTTTCCCAGCCCTGTCTCCCTTAGTCTGTTTGATCTTGCACTTTGTCCCCCCCTCACAGTGTCACAGCCCGTCTCCTTCAGCCTCTGGACTTTGCCTCGCCCGGGGAGACTTTGGGGAACGTCTGGGGTTGCTAGGCGCTAGCAAGAAAACAACATCTACTTTATATAGGAGCCAGGCATTATTTAAGGGCAATTAATGACTGCTTTCTTCAGCTGCTTGCAGGATTTCCATGTGGCAGCCTAATAGCTTTATAGGGTGGTTCACATATAAACTGAACAAGGAAATACGTAAGGAGCTAAATATGACCCTAGAATTGGGTGACATAATGCAATGATCCTATTGGAGACATCATTTTACGATGAGAGCAGTGGGAAGACAATGTGCAGGAGACTCACTGCTGGCAGTAGGTAGTCATTTTATGTGAGCTTATCTGTACTAATGGACAGGTGCTGCTGTGCCAGAGGAGCTAGAGGAGGAGCAGTGGACCAACTGTGCCTGTGGTGTTACCTGCCAGTGAGTCACTGTGATTGAAATAGTGGTAGAGAATCATTCCAGACGCGGTGTTGAAGTGCCTGTTGCAGGATCAGGAGCCTGGACTCTGAGGTCGTGCTCTGGGCTTTCAGGTTTTTAGTGGCAGCTCAGACTTGCTGGGTGTCTCGGTCACACACTAGGAGACGTTTCTGACCTCTCTGTACTCATGAGGGGAAGTGCTGAGGCAGAAAAATGCTTGAAAGCCCATGAATCCCTTAATTTGTGTAAAACCTGAACACAAACACTCCTGTGCCCACTGTTTCTTTGCTCTACCTGTAGCAGGTGTACAAGGCCATAGAATCTGTGCCTGTGACTTTACTTATGGGGCTCTCTCTGGAGGTTTGAGTGGGAGACAGGAGTGGGCAGTTTCTGAAGGCTCTGCTGCAGGGAGCAGAGCCCTTCACTCTTGATAGCACATACTAGCCCAGAGGTACAAAGAAAACTTCTGGTATGTCTCGTGCTGGTGGGTCTTGTCCAGTGGTTTTTCAATATTAAAGGAGTTCAGTATGCATTTTGGTAGCGCTTTCTTGTGTTGCAGGATCTTGCATTGCATCTTGCCTCTGAAGTGTAGGGGTTTTTTGACTGTAGAATACCACAGCCTTCCCTTTTCTCAGCTGTTACTTCACAGCGCTGATCTGGCCTCTTTATTCCGGTATCATTGTTTATTTTTATGCTTGGGTTCCTTTTTGTTTTATTTCATTTTGAGACAAAGTAGTCCTTTTCTACTCTAATTAGACTTGTATTCTCAGGGAAGGAACTTACCCACCTAGCTCTCCTGTCAGAATGAAGTGCCCATTTTGTGACTGGAGGGAGAGCAGAGGCATGGAGATGGTTAATGCCACTGCACTGCTTGGGGAAGAACCAGGCCACGTTCCTAAGGGCAAAGCAAGGGCTTAAAAAAGGCTGGTGGCTGTGTTAGTGTCTGGGGTAGTTCACTTGCTCAGTGGGCTAAAATACCAGTCAGTGACTGTGAAAGCAGAGACTTGGGCTTGTGCAATTGGAAGTAATGGATGTTTTTACTTGGAGCAAAATAAGATTTAAAAAGCCCCAACCTTTTGTGTTCTTGAGAAATGCTGGTGGTTTCTTGATGCAACTGGTTTACTTGGTTTGAACACTTACTCCAACAATCTTTCCCATCAAACCTTTAATTTCATGCATTAAACAAGCAGATGTTTATGGTCATGTAATTGTTTTAGCTAGTGTCTTCGCTCTTTTTCACCTTTGTGTTTGAACTGAGCTGCGACTACCGAAAAAAAAGTTGCAAACATGCAGAAATGGTTGTGAAGGTTTTGTTGCGCTGCATGCAGATATTACTTCAGTTTTCACTTGGTGTCAAGCTGCCACAACGTTGCCAAACTTTTCTTGGAAGAGCAGGGGAAATTTCTAATTCTCTGAAGTTTATAGGTCAGAGGGATTTTGTGTGAGGGTTTCTGTAAATTAAATACTTCTTATGCAGTTGTCACTGTCATTAAAATGCAGCTAAGGTCTATGAAGAACTGCACTAAAGCTGGACATGGGGAATTTCACTGGTCTGTGCTAGAAAAGTTTAAAGAGAATGAAGAAAATTATCTTTAAACTTCGTGAATAGTTACTTGTAATTTTTATGCAAGATTGCAGTGGATCTGAGATGTGTGTTTTTGACAGTGGCTTTTTCTTTCTTGAAGAACTCCTTAGCAGTTACACCTCTTACTATTTTTTTAAAAAAAAAGCAAAACCAAACAAAGATCCCCACAAAAACTAGCAGTTCAATGCTTTCTTTGTGTCTTTCTGCAAATTACTTCATTTGTTTCATTGTTGACTTCTGGGGAACCCACCAGACTCATATGCAAGGTACACACCTGTTGAAGAGGATGAAGTTTTACTATTACCTGTGACTATCCATAAAACGCTATTTACAAATGGAGAATCTATGTCGGAGAGCAGAGCAAGCAGCATTGTCTTTCATGATAAGTTGAAATACCAATGAGTAAAGATGACCAATAGAGTTGTAAACAGACCAGCAGACCAACTATGTCATCTAATCTTAAGTCTTCCAGAGCATTTGCCATCCAAATAGTTTAAAATCTGTTATGTAATATCACTTCCAAGTTCTGATACTAGTATCCTTATTCTGTCTCATGCAAAAGAAGAGCTACGATTCTGAGTTGCTTTTTTTTTAGCAGCGATACCCTTCATTTGGAGGGGTGTGATACTAATGTGAGGTAGTTGAACTAAAAAAGTATTGCACGCTTTGTCATCCCTGTCTGCAAGGGAATGGCACCCAACTGGCCTTTGAGTAGCGTTCCTGGTTGCACAGGTTCTCTTTGGATATTGAAAAACCTCTTTGGCCCTGCTGTCACAGGGCTGAATCATCACAGTATCAGTGGTCACAGCTGGCTTATATTTTCTAATCTTGGTGAATTTTGTAATCATGCACCACCTCTTTGCCACAGTGCCTGCACGACACTTGCAGGCCTGCAGGAGTAGCGACATACTTGGTGAAGGATGTGTAATGGATGTATTGTGGGATGGCTTTAAAGTCACTTGACAGGTTTCTCTGCATAGTGCAAAAAGTTATTTAAGCAAGTCGTTCTCTCCTGAGATGGATTCTGGAGTGATTATTATGTTCCTCTCAGTGCATTTCAGAGCTGAAGGCAGGGTGTCATGAGGTGCAACTCAGAAGGTATTTTACTTCCCTTCCTCCAGCTTCTCTGTTTCCTTCCACTTTTTTCATTAAATACATTTTTTCCATGAGGGCAAAGCAGAATTTGTGTTTAGGAGGAATCCTTGATGTTAGTTTCCTCTTCCTTGGAACCAACCAGAAACCTGTTTTAACCAAGGTTTCCAGAATTGCTCTGTCTTCCGTGTGACTGCAGTGTCAGGTGGTGAGTGAAATACCCTGCTCTTTTCATGGGTCGACTTTTCCATCGTGCTGTGTTCTCTTGAGTGCTTGTGCATGTCCTGGCTGCCTGGGCGTGCTCTCACCCAGTGTGAGCAGTCAGCAGTGACACAGAGCCTGTGAAGAGGTGGCTGATGGTTTTGTGCTGCTACATTAGATGTGGCGCAGACGTAGAAATTGAGAAACATATTTCTTGTCTAAAGCAATTTCTTTTTTTTTCAGATTCTAGTCCTGGCTGTAGTTACTCAAATGGTCATTCTAAATTTTGTGGTGACATGGATAGATCTATCATCCAATTCTTTTTGATCCTAAGAACACTTCTGTGTCTCATCACCTGTAGAAATTGTTTGGCATTCCCATGGATAAACTTGGTGACAAATCTGTGTGAAAGAGTTGCTTCAAGCCTGCTGTTGAAGCACAGCTGGACACAAAGAGCTCAGGATAAATATTTCTTTAGAGTAAGAACCTTTGATTCCCAGTAATCTCTGCACTATTACTTGCAAAGAGGTCACCTCCTGTAACAATAGTAGGTTTCATCCTTGAGAGAAAGCTTGATCCATAATGGTGAATGCTGACACTGCAGAAGGTGTCCTTAATGTTCACAGGTCCTGTGTTAAGGACTGCAGCAACTTGCACTGAGCTAGGTGGGGACAGATGTCACAGTGGTGTGATTTCAAGATTTGATAGCTTGGGGCTGCAGATGCTATTTGGAAATGCCCTTTCTTGGTTAATAGGAAATGTCTGCTTTTTCTGTTTGCTTTTAATTGTTACTGAAGTGCCCCTGTAGCCAGAGTGACGTATTTCTCCGTTGGGGTGCTTCTGTACCACTTCAGCCGTGTGCCTAATTCATATTGCTGGTAGTTTTGGTTGAGGAGAGCCTAGCCATGGCCACTCCTCCCCCTTCTCATTTGGTAGGAGGACAGATCTACTCGGCATGGAGCTGTTGTTTGGAGTAGCAAGGTCCTTGACTAATTGAGCTGTTTGATAATTATCAGCTTGCTGGCATAGCCTGGTGCCTGTGTACAGCTGTGGGGTCATTCATGTACTCGTGGGTCTTGTTTTGATTTCTCTCCTCCCAACCTACCCCTGTGTTGGTGCCCAGCATCTCGGATGTGCAGCCTGGCCTTCCCTTCAGGGCTGTTGCTGCCAGCCTTGCTGCCCAGCTCTCCCTGGTGCTCCTCCTCTATCTCATACCAGTTTTCCCTTTTGTCTTACAAGCCGCTTTGTGTCCACCCAGAGTCCTGGTTTTCCTTTCTCAGTGTTCTGTTCCAGAAGATGCACTGGAGTGTCACCACAGCTTGTGCTGCAAAAGGGGAGAGCTTCCATTTCTCTCCCTGGCTTCCCACATCCATCCCCTGCTTTGCAGCAAGCTCTGGGTGCTTATCAGATCCCTCATGTGAGCCAGCTTAGTAAGTTTAAATGACATCAAATTGTGTGGGCAGAATAGTTTTCTTTGAGGAAAATGCCTGAAACGGGCTTGTGGAAGAGAGGCCAGGTGTATAGGAGACATCAGGGAGGAAAACTGCAGGGAGGAAAACTGCAGCGAGGACCAGGGAAGCAGCAGCAGCTGCAAGGACCCCCTCCACCCACTACTTCCCTTTTGGGAGATTTCCCTTGGGGATCTGTTCCCATAGGGACCACCTCGGTGGTGATGCTGATACCAGAGATGTGGGATCTGGAGCTGCTCCTCCCTGGTGTGGATTTCAAGTGAATGTGTTACCAGAGCTTCAGGAGGTAAAATTTGGAACTGCCGAAATCCTCTTGAGCCCCCTCATGTTTTGTGGTTCCTCTATTTGGTGTCTTCCCAAAGCTTTCTTTCGGCCGGACTGTTTGTATGGCAATGAAAAGAACAACTCTGGGAAAAAAGTTGCATTCCTAACACATTTGAAGTCTGTGCTAAAATAACTAGGGAACAAAATTCCTCAAATAAACATCATCTGGAATTTTTATACAGATGAGTTATGTATTTTTTCCCAGCCATTGGTTTTGGAAAGAGCTCAACATACAATTTTTTCAGTTGAGCTTTGGGCAGATGATAGCTGATGCATAAGGCCAGGCATTTGGTTGTGAGGTATATGGAAGCAAAATCTATATAATGAGGAGTTAATAGTGGATAATGCTTTTATTCCCAACTGTAACAACTGCAAGAGCTGACAAGCAGCATTTTAATTATTTTTAAATTTCAGTCTTTTTTTCAATTCTACTAAAAAATGACTAAACATTGTTATTTAGGTACTAGTAGATTGTGCGAAGTAGGATTTAAAAACTTTTATATGCAGTCCACTGGGAGAAAAAACTGAACATTGAGTGTATTGTGTGCCTTTTTATGGCAATGTCCTGGTTTTAAAGGCTGGGAGGGAATCAGAATTGTATCTATCAGGAAGGGCAAATGTATTAATAAATTGGGATTTAATACACAATACCATGGCACTGATCTACATATGTATTAAGTGACAAAAAGGAGTAGTGATTCCTTAGTAGAAAAGATAATCAGAATTTTTTTTTTTTAAAGAAAGTATTCACTCATAAACTTCTGTGGCATAACTTTGTGTTGCCCTCTCTTGCTATTAACACCTCTGAAATAGTTTATCTCCAACTGTAGTTTACTCTTGGACATGAAGGGGAAGTAACATTTTGTGTGTTTTTAGTGATCTTAGCCAGGGTTGAATGCAGAAGCTGTAGCCTGTGATTGGCAGGAGGGAGGTGGCTGTGCCTGGCTCAGGGAACATGTCAGGAGGTCTGAAAGCACTCCAGCGCTGAGATGATCAGGGGGCTGTTATCCACTCCTCAGTCACTTGTTGCCTGGGAGACAAATGTAATCCAGGGATTTTTTTATTTTTTTGACCCTTCCTTGCTGTTTTTCGATTGGAGTCACTATTGACTTTAGTCTTGGAGGAGGCAGTGAAGCAGCATGCCAAGTGTCATAAGATGGAAATTAATCACTAACCGACAGGTCTGAGTGCCAATGGTTTCCTTTCCTGTGATTGCTCTGTGCATGGGAAGACTAATGGCAAATCTAAACAGACCACTAACGAAGCTCTTCACCACCTCCTGACAGTCAACAAGGATTCTTAAAGGGATGGCCTTCAGCTTTCTTTTCATTCCTGCTCTCACATGTGATTGTGGGAGGAAAAAATCCCCTGTCTTAAAAGAGAACTTTGTACGGTTGGCAAGCTTTGCTTTAAATTGCATTTGGTTTTACTGGTATATTTTAAGTTAGCTCAGTTGCAGTGAAAATACAGCAAATCTGTCTTCTAGGTGTTTATTGGTTTTGTTGTTTTGTTTTGTTTTTTTAACACAGAGTGTAATTCTTCTCAATACTTTTTTTGAGAGAGAGTTTCAGTCTTTCAGTGAGATTATTTTTGGCTTTTGCAAGAATATGGGCAAGCCACACAAATTTATCTTAACGGTAATGAAAGGTTTTGAAGGTACTCTTCAGTAATGACTTCATATTGTAAGGCTCTCAGCTTAAGCTAACTCTGATGGATTTTGGGGGGTAATCTCTTCCAGGCAGATGAAAAGTCTGTCTTGGAAGTAAATGAAAAAACAGAGAAATTTGGAAACAATATGTTGTGTTCCAGTAATTACAAATAAGGTAGATGGTATTTAAGTGAAGGGTTTTTTTAAGCTTATTCCATGCTCTAAGAAGTAAGGAATTCAGCAAAGGTTTTCTCCTGAAAAACGTTCCTAGTTTTGTACATTGTTTGCTTAAAAGGAAATTGTATGTTCTTAGTTTGGCTCTTGGATGGAGCATGGAAGTAGAATTTGGGAAGTTTGAATTCTATTTTTGACTCTGTCTTTTGCCTGAAAAGTCACTAGGCTTTATCATGTCAAGTGTCTGCTCATTGTCTCATATAGAAGACTAAGCCTAGCAACCTTCTTTTTGCAAACTGGTTTGAGATGTGTGGTGCACAACATCCACCAGTGACACCAGCGGTGGTTCTTTCGGGCATCAGCTGTAGTGCCTTCCTCAGATCAGAGCCCAAGAGTCTTGACTGCTCTCTCTATAGCCCTTTGAATCTTGATTTTTTTGGCTATGAAAGAGCCTCAACTTCAAGAGCTGGAAGGTGTCTCCCCTTAGACTCTCCCGTGGCCTTCTGGTAGGGAAGTAACAGGAGAAACAGGCTGTGAATGCTGCCGTCCTGAGGAGTCTTGGCCCCCTGTTCCTGCTCCACCAGAGCAGCATGAGGATGGTTTCTTCAGCCCCTCCAGAAGCCGTGCTTGTTTGACAGAAACCTGTCGCAGCTCCTGTGGGTTGTGCCAGCCCCTCCCTCTCCTTTTGTTTCAAGCGAAGTCTCACACGGTGCCGTGAACTTGCAAGGTGCACCCACACAGCTATTCAGTGACACTGAGAAAGACTTTTCTTTGTAATTTCTTTTTTTGAGAATTTAGTGCAGATGTGCTCTCTCCGTAACCTCGGGAGGAGGTCTGTAAGCACTTAGCATGTTGTACTGTGTCTCCTGAAGCTGCCCTGAGGCACAGGAGCACTTAGGAGGAGGCAGGGCAAAGGCAACAAGTTTTCAAAAGGAAGCAAGTGTCGGGTTTTGGTTTTCTTTATGGCCTAAGATAGTCATATCCCACTTCTGGTGTGATTGTATGTGTGTGTCTGTGTGTGCTTGTTCTTTAATGTATGAACTGAGAGCTTTGTTCCACTGATAGAAGCTGGAGCTGAGAAAAGGGATGGTCCTGGATTGAAAAGTGGCTGGAGGTGGTAGCGCAGCCTTCCCAACTTGTCCCAGAAAACATCACTTTTTCACCAGGAAAACTCACCTTAGTGCCTTGAAAGCTGCCAGTGGAGTTTAGTCAACAATTAGGATTGGTATTTGTTTTTATGTATGTTAAAGCAGACCAAGGCTGCCCCTGAGCTATCATTCCATGTTTTCATGGTGAAGCTGAGGGAAAGTTGTTTCCATGTTTGCTGGAGAACTCACATGAAACAATTCAGAATATCCTCAGCCTGACCTCTGATGGGACTGAGACAAGAACTGAAACTGCACTGCTTGCAACTGCAGAATAAATGCTGAATTTTAGTGTAGTCTTTTCCTTACGGATTGACTGCTTGTATTGCTTCATGTGTCCAGAAAAGGTATTTACAGTAACTGTTGTTTTAGCTGATCACAGTTTCACAACACCCTTAAATGGTTACACTCTGATTATACTGTGGGGGTTTTTTTGGTTGGTCGGTTGTTTTGTTTTGGGTTTTGGGGGTATTTTTTTCCCCTCAGGGGAGAAAAGATGATTAATTTCCTCTTGTAATATAGTGGCCTTGATGTCATGTGGGTTGAAGGATTAAGTCCTTTTATTTTTAAAACAGTTGCTAGGGTGTTTAACCTCCTCCTTTTTAGCCTTGTTTCTTGTTAGTCTAACAGCAAAAGGAAAAGAAAATCCCTTCCAAAAAGATGCTACTTTCCTTCAAAGTTTCCATTTAACAGTTAACTGTAGCTTATTTTTCCAGTATGGGAGGATGGGGAAATTGCCAGGTATTATTAAATCACATTAACTAGTAACGAGGGAGGGGGGAAAAAGAGCAACCAAACATTCATTCTTACTTTTTTCCCCTCAGAAGTGTGATTTAAATCATACAGTTGCAATACATTATTAATGGAGCAATAATCTCTGGCAAGCAGACTATGTTCACTTATGTCAGAAAAAAAACCCAAATGCACTGCTTTTCCTGACAAATACTGCTAAGTAAATAAGGCTGTGCCATTAGATCAAATATTTGATTTTTTTTAATTCTTTTTTCTTTGCAGAGTATTGGAAAGGGGTCCTTGTGGTGTATAGACCCAGAATATAGACAAAATCTTATTCAGGCTTTGAAAAAGACACCCTATCACCCATATTCGCATGTGTTCAATACACCTCCCACATCTCCTCAGGCATATCAAAGGTAAGAACTAGATGCATTTTACAACTGTAAATGTTTTCATGCGGTGTCATGTATGAATCTTGGGTAAGACATTAAATGTAATTAAGCGATGCAGTTTGGAAATGTGCAGAGAAGGAAGCCCAGCACCGCTGGCAGCAGCCCGGCCTCGCTGGGATGTGCCCGGGACGCCTTTCACACCTTTACCTGCCGTGCCCAGCCTGGCGTCAGCGAGATCCCAGAGCAGAGCCCGCAGTCCTCCTGCCCGAGCCACAGAGCCGCTCGGCAAAGAACGCCTGGAATTCAGGCACACACAAGGAAATGGAGAGCTCTGCGGTGCCCACTTGTCCCTTCTCTGACATCGCAGTGCCCGCACCCCGAGGGGACGGGCTCATTCTTTCCTCCCGAGAGCCCTGCGGGGTGGGCGGTGTTGCCTCCGTAGCCCTGTGCCGGGACCAGCCCTTGTGGTGGCCCTGAGGCCAGCCCGGATTGCCTGCCTTCCTTCAGTGAAACCAGACGTGGCGTGAGGTTTTTTTCCCATTTGTTTTGTATTTTTTGATCTGGCCTTCACTGACGACAGATGTTAGCAAAGAGACAGGATCTAAGGCTGCCATCTGCAAGTGGGGCAGCAAGCACTGGGCTTTGGCAGAAAACCTTTCTCGGCGCTGCTAAAACGGAAATTCTTTCCTTTCCCAAACGTTGGCAGCGTGTCACGGCCGGGGCAGGAATGGTGCTCGTGGCCCGTGTTGCCCCACAGCCCTCAGGATAGGGAAGGTGTGAGGAGCCCAGCCGCAGCAGGGCCCGCGGCAGAGCCGAGACTGAGCGGTGACGCGGGCGGCCCTCGTGGCGTCCGAGGTGGTCCGGTTTGGTTTGTTTTGATTATTATTTTTTCCACGCTAAGGTTGGGGCTGGCGGCCGGGCCGGGCCGCGCCGCGCGATGGTCGCCGTGGCGACGGAGCGTCTCCCCGGCAACGCGCGGGCCGGGCGCGTCACGGGGCCGTTGCCGCGGTAACGGGAGATCCCGGCGCGGCCGGGAGCGGGACACGGCGCGGGGGTTGTGTCCGGGGGTTGTGTCCGGGGGCTCCCCCCGCAGCGCCGCGCCGGGGCCAGGGGTCCCCTTGGGCTGAAACGAGAGGGTGAACGGGGCTGCAGGATCCCGAGGCAGCGGGCACGGCTGTCCGGTGTGTCCCGTGGGCTACTGGGGAAACACCGGCCCCAGTACCACCTGTGGAAGTACCCCCACTACTGTGCTGGCAGAAGGACAGATAAATAATTGAAGTGATGGATTAAAAGTGTAATTTGTGCGTTTGAACAAAGCACGTTCCCTGAGCCTTGATTTATCATTACTGATTTAAGAGTATTTTAATTATGCTCATACAGATTTTTTGAGAGATTCTCATACCAAGTAGAAGTGTAATGCACCTCTGACATAGAAATGGAGGGATTTTGATCTCTTCTAATCCCCACGAAAAAAAAAATCCAGCAAACACATGCCATTGAAAGCCAGAGGATCTCTGGGTTTTTTATGGCTGAAGTGACTGTTGACTCGGTGGGCCAGGTCTGCCAGAACCATTGTGCAGTTTGCTGGCAGATGCTGCCAGCAGGAGCTCACGGGCAGCTTTTCCAGGTTAGGCTGAGGGAAGCAGTGCAGGAGCACTGCTGTGAGAATCTTTGCAGGGATGAGCCCTTTGAGACACCCCAGCTGGGCGTCAGGGAGCCCACAGTGGGGCGGCTGCCCAGCCTTGTGCCCACTGCTCCCCCATCCTCATCCTGCCCAGCCTTGTGCCCACTGCTGCTCTGTCCTTGCTATGTGTGGCAAAGGATCCCTGCAGAGTCAGAGACCTTGGGTAAAAGTCTTGCTGCCCCTTTCAATGAAGTGGGTGTCCAGAATCTCATAGCTTGTCATGGAGAGGTCTGCTGGCAGGTGCCAGACAGCCTGGGATTTAAGAAAGCATTTTGAACGACTTCCTGCTTTCACTAATGCCCACATGTAGTCGGACAAATGTCAAAGCTGTCTTCTGAGCAAGGGAGAAGGACCAGGCTAGCAAAACACCCACAAGTCAGTCCCAAAATTGAAAGGGAATCTTCCTCTCCTTGGAAACCAGGGGATATCAGAGCTGCTGATACACTGGCTGTGCTGCCAAGTGGTTTGAAGTCTTCCTTGTAATGGCAGCGTCATAAAACAAAGAGCTTATGTTACTGCAGAAGTAAATGCCTTGAAAATACAGACCCGAAGGAGGCTAGGTTTTATATGAAGAAACTATGGTCTTGCTGTTACTTTTGGGTGATTTTCTGTATTTCAACTGTTAAATAAAACTCAGTCTTCCCATAGTATTCTAAAATGTTTATTCATTCTTGTAGTAATGACTAGTGAAATGTCAACGTGAAGCTCGTCTAGGTTATCAGTAACTTTTGAATTAATTCTAGATTGGCAGTTACATGTTAATTTTTTGAATATATTTTCAATATATGCACAAGGAGTTGAGCATTCCCTGTGAATTTGAAAAAAAAATTTGGTAATCCGAAGTATAAGTGATTGCTTTCTCATGTGTACAAAGACTTCGGTAAGGGTAGAAAATGTAAATCCACTGCACCATGGCTGGATCTGCAGAGCAATACATTGTCATAGTAACAAATTCCAAGGGAAATTTTTCTGGTGGTGAAGACAATACATCTAGAAAGCATCTTTGGGTGGCAGGGGTTTTGCTGTCTATCCATCTTACATAATGGAAACCCACAACTAAGAGAAACTGTGTCACCTCATATTAATATATCTGGAATCAGATAATTTGCCAATATTGCTCCTGCCTCTAGGAACGGGATTAATTGGAGGAATTAAAGGCTTTATAAGGGTCAGTTGTTGCGATTCCACAGGGGCAAATTGATCTATTGCTTGTCTATATCAGATGTTTTAAAAGAATAAAGATAGACAAATTAATCATGTGTTCTATTTAGTATCTGCGTAAGCAGCTTAGGGTTGAATTGAGCACAAAGTGGAGGAATGCATTATAAAAATATCCCAAGCAAGATGATCGCTGAGCACACAAATTCTCCCTTTCTGAGCGGAGTTAATTACATCAGATAATTTAACTTCCCAATTTCACTGGGGCATCCTGCGTAAGCATAGCATAGGACCCTTTAGGAAAGAGTTCTGTGATGTGACCCCACACATTTGGCTGAGTCAGTTTATACCAGTGTCATTTAAGACAAAACGGGACTCAAACCAGGATGGTTGGATTACACTGGGTTCCATGTAGAGAAGACCGTGGTTTTGGGGGAAAAGGCAACCTTGCTGTGTTTGTACATAATTTCAAACTCAGTTTTTGTGAATGGCTACTGCTATTCAGGGCAAATATTATCTGTAAGTTGTAGGAAGAGAAGAAGAATATAGCAAAATGAATTATTTAATGTTAATTGCTTTGGATGTGTATTCTTAAAAAACCAGTAGGCATGCCAAGCAAACAAACAAAACCCCTTGGATTTTTATCTGGTTCTTCTAATCGAAGCATATGTCATGAAGCATGTCATTTATGATGAGTTTCAAGAGTGAACTAACACTAATACACATGATTATAAAGAAAAAACACCTTGGTGTGTGAAAAATAAGTACTATAGTCTGATGTGTTTCTTTTTAAATATTTACAGTTGTGTGGGCAATATCAACCTTGAAATATGTGTACACAAACTTGGTTAAGTAAGTATACAAGTCAGTGCCCTGGTATTTCATCTCTGTTTTATTTCAAGTTTCCTGACTTTAACTGAAGTGTAGGTGGGATTTTCTCTTGTAGAAGAAGATACTGAAAATGGATTTTTCTCTGTATTTCTGTGCTGCTGCAAACTCTCAGAAAACATAGTTTAAAATAACAGAAATTATTAATTTCACAGAATGATAAAATTACTTGAAGTTTTGGGTGACCATCCAGGAGTATTGGCTAGATCCCTTTATAGACTTGTGGATAGTTATTTCATGGATCACCATTTTTTCCAGTGTGTTTTGTTAACTGTAGTTTGTTAGAGCAGTTGCAAATGTTGGCAGATCTGCCCTATTACGGATGAAATCGCTAACATGCCCAAGACAGAAATTGAAGGTGTTCCTTTTGTGCACTGCCTCAGGCTGCCTATTCATAAAGGCTTTATTGAGTTCCTTGTTAATGTGCTCCTTCTCATTGGAACAGCTCCTTGGGTGAGCTGGGTTCTGCTTCAGAAAGGTTTGAGACCCTGAATAGCCCTGAAATAGATTTGTGCTTGGCTTTGGACTTGGAGTCCACCTGTGCACTACAGAGCACTTCTGTCAGAAAAACACCTCCTCTGGTGTGCATCACTGCATTTCAGCTGGGCTGGCCTCTGTGGAGAGGGCTTGAGCCTTGCAGAGCTGAAACCGACAGGAAAACATGTAGCAGAAACTCACCTGCACCATGGTTTTGGTTGTTGGAGGGCATCTGGTGGTGGTTGGTGGAGCACATCCCGCTGTGCTGCCGGGGCCCCGCCGTGGCTGCAGCCTTCGCAGTGGGAAGGAAACAGGCCCCCACAAGGAGTCAGCAGAAAACCACCTTGCTGCTTGTGTAGTAGTCACTTCTCAGAACAGTATTTCATTTAAATGTGTGTGGCTTCATCATCTGTTTTTCTGTTCCCCTTGCCTCGCTGAAGTGTAGGTACAGGAGTAGGTCAGTGGGTCACAGGGAGCATCCAGGTATGTGAGTGGCCACATGTTCTATGAAACGTTGCTAGCCTGAGATTTGAAAATTTTGGAGTGGCTTTTGTTTTATTGAATTTAGTGTCTCTTATCAGTATTTCCTCTTGCTTCTGCCAGGTTCCCAAAAAATGCCACGAGCTCCTTAAAACATTCATCACTTCTCCAGTGTCTTCTCTTTTCATACCTCTCTCTGATGAAAATACTCTTTATCCTGAGGTGGAGACTAAGAGGACTGTGTGATTATGAACCCCTGTCTAACTTAGAAATTTTTCATAAGAGACACTGAAAAATTTGTGAAACTTGGTGGCTTAAGCTTTGTTCCTGAAAATCCAGCTTTCACAAATCACTGTGAGAAAGTGATGGCCATCATTGTGAGTCCTGTGGTAAATTGCAAGAAAGGTGGCCTGGGCACAGTTATATTTGCTTTTGCCTGTTTTGAGACTGAAAACGCATGATCTTGCCACTCTCAGCCTTAGCTTTCTCCTTCCATCTCAGCTGTACTTGCCCCTCCCCGTGCAGCAAGGAGGGTAAGGGAGAGCCCTGCAGTGGGAGCTCCCAGGCAGGACCTGTGCAGAGCCCCCCATGTCCCCCATTCCCCTGCACACTGCTGCAGCAAAACCTCCTTCAGCAGTCACTGCCACATGCTGTCGGGATTAGGTTTGCAAGCAGCCCCCTCAGGATGGGGAACTTTGAAGATGTCACAGGGATGTGAAACAGGCACATGTTCCCTGCCGAGAGTGGCTGGTGGCTGCTGAGGAAACTGTTGTTGCTGGAGCAAATCCCTCAAATATTTGGAGGTTTTGGTTTTACTGTCACAAGGTTTGACCTTTTGCAGTTGTTCATTGAAGCTAAACCTGCCTCAAAGTTAACGGTTCTAGGTTATCATGTTGCACCAATTATAAGCACTCTTCCTATCTGTACACTTTGTAAGTTGAGAAGTTATCTTCTGTGGCCATTTAGTGAAGCTGGTGAAACAATCTTTTCCCTTTCACGGAACGACTCTGCAGAGTGTCTCGCTGCAAGAAGGAATTAGCTGGTTGTCCTGTGCAGACTGGAAACACGGATTTAATTCTATATTACTATTTTTACTTTCGATAGGAAATGAAGCTGATCATAGAGCAGCCTAATAGTAATTTCTATGCATGTTACAACCACTTTATCAAGACTAATTTAGATATTTTGCTTTCTGGGCAGAGTCAGAATGAATTTTCTTCTTTTGGCGCATAGTGTTAAGGTGAAGTCTTCAGGGAAGTTTTGTTTGATATTTTTGTAGTTCAGACATTACAGAGAATACAAGTTCTTCCAAAATGTACCCTCTGCCACCATTGCATGTTGTGATTTGAAGAGCATCTGTACTTCGGAATTATGCTGCTTTGTTTCTGTTTTCTGGCAAGTTAGAGAATATTGGTTCAGTTTGGTGCCAAGTATGAATAACAAAGGAAAAGAGAACTTGAATCCACTGATAAGTGCATATGCATTTGAAGATTTGCCAATCCATGACTTGGTTTCTAACACATTCTTATCAGCTCTCTGTATCACTTCTATGGTAGAGGCAGTATCCCATTGAGCACAGATTCAGGAAACAAAACAGATCAGCTCTCCTTTTAAAAAGCTCTTTTTTTTGGTACCTTATAGTATGATGAGGGAGGCATAGAGGGGAAAGATAAATTGGGAAAGATGGCAACAGATCCTGGACAGAAGAAAAAAAGCAGAAAGTCTTATCATCTCTTTCACACAACAGTTTCATACATCTTTTCTGCAGCACTCTTGTGCTCAGCAGGAATGGCTGGTGGAAGTACAAATAAACCTCTAATCACATCTTCATTCCTCTCAATGTTAGTTAAATGCTTCTGAGACTTCTTAGCTGAGATGTTTTCAATACTTTCTCATTCATATCCCCAAAATAGAAGAAAAGTCTTGTTTCCTTTTTTTTTGGTTGAGTCTTTGTTTTGTCTACATGTTTGTAGACTTTCAGTAAAGGACTGTAAAGCGATATCCTTAGTCTGCCATGTTTCTCTAGATGCTAAGCAAACACCAGCTCCTTGCTTTGTGTTGTTACTTTTCATAGTTCCAGTTGTTGAATAACCTTCCCAGCTTGGCTTCTTAGGCTCTTTTCCCCCTCCTCTGTGCCTTCTGTAGATAAATATAGCCTTATTCCAAAGATAACTTGGAATGGTACCATAGATATTTCCACTCGGTTCATGGGAAAAGGAAAGTCTAGAGATATGTTTTGAAATTTTTGTAAGTTTGTAAAACCCTCTGTAGCCCTGGACATTTCCCTGTGAAAATTGTTAGAGTGGCCTCATGGACTTAGTTGCTGCCTGCACAAACTTTAAGCAGATGTGCGCTGTGCTTCTGAGACAGTCTTACTCTGCAGCTCTTCATCCCTCTTCCTGGCTGTCCCAGAGTGTGTGCTGTGCATTGAGGGCAGGGGTTGTGCAGTGCATGAGCCATTTGGTGTAGCAAAAAGCAGAGAGTGTGGGGGATCCCTCTCCTGTGGCTGCTTGGCCTTGCGAGTCCATCTCGCAGCCTTCGATCCGTTTGCAGCTGCTGCATCGTGGTGACTACTGCAGCTGTTGTGTGGGCGTGTTCAGCAGCAGCTCACTGAAGTTTTAGGAGTTGAAAATGAAGGCTCAGGAATGAGTGTTTCTGCAGTGAACAGTGGTTGACGTAAGCATCATGTTTGTTAATCGTATAAAAAAGTGGAAATCATTTGACTGCTTCTGCATTTGAAAACAAACAGGTGAAGCTTGGGAAGCCACAAATGGTATCATACTGTGTCATATCTTACTGCTGTGGGATCAGGAAAAGCTCTGTAATTCCAGAACTCAAGTTAAATTTTCACATTTAGTTTTAATTATTCTCTTTTATTTTCTTTTATATTTTCTTCTCTATTAGTTATTGGACTTGGCTTTGCTTTGGTGCCTGTATAAAGACTGACTGGAAAGTCACCTTATTTGTGGTTCTGTTTAAGACTACATTCATAGAAGAGTTTCTAGTGTCATATTAATAAACTTTCTGTGAATAAAAATTGTTATAATAACTTGATAATCTTTCAAACAGTAGGTAAGGGATGGATTTTCTGTAATGGTTGTGATTTTAAGGCATTCTGCAGCTCAACTCTTCATTGGTTATTTAATATTTGTTTAAACACGAAGTTATGGTGCATGGACTATTTCCAAGAATTGCAGCTCTGCCTTAAAAAAACCCTGTGTGGACCTTTCATCCTTTACGTAGCGTTTGAATATATATTAGGGAATAGAGAACATGTTAAAGATGTGAGGCAGCTGTTGCAGTTTATGCAAAAGCTCCAATATTTGTGTAACCAGTTTGTTCCCTTTGAGAATGTCAGTTCCCTTTGAGAATATCCCTTTGAGAATGTCAGTTCTGCATGCAGGTTCAATGGCCTTGGCTAAGGGAAGAGACCAAGCAGACTTGCTTGGCAGTCCCTCATTGTCATGGGACAGTCCACTTGAGTCTAGCGGTTGGAGGAACTGACTGCGGGTGACCCTTCTTCTCCCCAAGTCATAACAGAAGGTGACAAATATACTGTAAAAATGGTGACTGTCCATAGAGAAATGTCCTTGGAGATGAGCATGGCCAGTGAGGGTCAATTCCCCTTCTCCCTGGATGACATTAGTGGGGAGCAGAACGTAAGAGGGACACGTTTGGTTGCTGCTGACAAGTCTGACTGTGGAAAACCCTGACAAGGTGAGTCTGGATGATTGAGATGGCCTGTCTGGTCTTGCATTACCCTTCAGAGGTAAAAATCGAGCTAGATGTTGGACTCCCAGCCTGGGCTCTGGGCCAGCAGGCAGCAGGTTGAAAGACCTTGAACTTCAGGGGAAGGTGAACTGACCTTCAGACCTCACAGACCGACCAGCTGGTCTTTGTCCTGAGCAAAATCCTCTGTTTTCTTTATCTTCCATTCATAGAGCTAACATGTGTACTGAGCCAGGCTTGCCCCAATAATGTTTCAAATTATTTTATACAGAGAGTTAAAAAAAAAAGTGCAGTTGGATTTTATGGGTGTCTCCATAATCCCTACCTGTATATCTGACCTAGTATTTCTCAGAGTATCAGTCTTTCTGTAAACTATTTTTTTAAAAGTACAGATGTCCTGTTTCTTTAGTATCTATGTATTTCTGATAAAAAGCTGGGAAAAAGTTTCAATGGATTAGTCTTTTTGAATTTTTATTAGCCAGTTACTTTTTCTGGGGTATGTATGGTATCCCAGCATACCAGTACATGTATATGCAGAGTGCTGGATGGTGGTAGTGGAGTAACTCTGTCATTAATTTGATATGTTTTATGGGGAATGCAGGTTATTAAGTGGTTTGTTTGAAGAAAGTAAGTTTTGGCATAATTTTATTTGTTAGTATTTGAATATTTGAGTCGTGATTATTGTCATTATCAGTTACAACTTATCTTCTGATGTCATAAAGCCTCAACTCAGGGCTGGTGTCACATGCAGATTGTGATTACTGTCTGTGATTTTTCTGGCTTTTCTAATTCCATCACCATGACACAGATTTCTGTTTTATCTAGTTTTTAATATGTGTAAATCTGTTCTCTGTACGATCCCACTCTATAAAAGTGGTATTCCTCCTATTTTGATGGAACTGTGTTTTCTGGGAATAAAACTTGTATGTTTTGCTAGACTTGTTTCCTTTCACAGGAACTTCCATGCTTCAGATGAATAAAACCAGAAAAGGCTTAAATGGCATCAAAATGGCTCATTCTGAACTTTTGGAATAAAAAGCATAGTCTTTCAATGCTAAAATTTTTTTACACTTGGGGTTTGAATTTTGACTTGGAAAAATCAAGCTACTTGTTTCATCAGAATAAAGTACTTGAATAAAAACTGTTCTTTGGGGAAGCTGGAGGGTCCTCAGTAGAGAAATTTCCATCCTTTGCAAAGCCCTCTGTGGCTGGGAGCACAGAGTGTTGTCCTCACATGTTCAGCTGTTCATCCCCAAGTAAAAATGCAGGAGATGAGAGTTATGTCTCTTTGCCTGTCCAGTGGTGTCCAGTACTACAATGGCTCGATAAAATGTTCGCTCCCCTTTCGAAACAGAAGTGCTCAGCACTTGCACTTCTTGTTCTTTTTTCAGTAAAGCCTTGATGAAACTCAGAAAGTTACATTTGATTGTCTGTACTGTATTTTTTCATACATGTTTTGACCTTATTTTGGGAACCCCACAGTTGTTTAAAGAAAATCTGCCATGCAGTTTTGTTGCAGCTAAAGATAAATAAGAATTCAGGGTCTGTGTTTTACATAGATTACAAGAAACTTTTGTTGGCTTTCTTACCATTCTAGGTGGCCCCGAGCACAGTCTGTATGGGTGGACTGCTCATTGATGGCATTTGTTCTCTTTCTGGATTGTGAAACTGTTTGTAAAAGGCAGCATTTGCTGTTTTGTTTGTTTTTGTTGTTTGGTTTGCGGGTTTTTTGTTTGTTTGTTTGTTTTTTATTGCTACTGAATAAAGCAGTCGGGCAGGCAGGTTAGGCAGGGTGTAAATTACTTTGTGGAGCGTGGATTCTAATCCTTGTGGGATTTTTAGGTTTAAATCAATCTCTCCAATTGTTCAAGTCCACATGGGCTGTAGCAGCAAGCACAGATCTCCTGGTCTTTATTGTCTTGCTCTTGCACTTTCTGTGAAACATTCATCTCTGGCATTAGCTCATGGAAACCCTGGACTAAACAGGCTGTGGGTTTCATCGAGTTTGGGTGCTTTAATGCTGTTAGATTTTCAATAAGATTCCTCATTTTGTATCTGAGGCTTTTTTCCCTATGTCTGCACGTGGTTTTAGTGATAAATGTGCAAATGTCTCGGGGTTTCACTGCACAGGTATGTGTATATACTGCAGTGTGCTTTTTTATGTCAGAAGGCACCCTGACTGTCAAGGAAGCTGCTCTCCCTTGCACTTAGAAACAATATGTACTGTTTTAGGGCAGGTGACCTATTTTCATTACAAAAGAGCAAACACTCAGGGCAACAGCGATAGGAGAATTGCTTGAGACAACTAGTCTGAAGTGGGTTTGTGTAAGCAGTTTGATTAGCAAACATATTAGAGGAGTTCATTGTTGATGAATAACTTGGGGATACCAGAAGAGGAGCCTAGGTAGGGTCCAGCCCAGCTCTTTGTGCAGAGGGAAGTTGCTTGGGTTGTCATATACACCCGTATATCTGTTTACATGGGATCGTGGTTTCCACCTCTGTGGTTTAAGATCCTTTATTCCTTTGTGAAAGGGAAATGACTGGAGAGATTGGCCAGCTCAAATATGAGCGTGGATCAGTTTTACAGAAAGATTTTTCCTTCCTTTTCATCCTGACTCATTTCTGCTTTGTTGGCAATCCCCTCCTGTTAATTGCTGGTACTCACTCTGTCAGATCACTTGTGTGCTTCAGTTCTGTGTGGTAATTTTTATTGCACTGCTCTTATAGCATCCAAGATTGCACAGCCAGTGGGTCTTGCTAATACAATTGTAAATTTATTTCTTTCTTGGTTTGCTGCAGCATGCATGCACTTGTTCAATTTTCTTTTCATTAGCTTGTATGACATCCTTTTGGTATTAGAATCAGGACTACATGGACTTTATTTGTGAAAGTGGAGTAACTGTAGTTTATTATTCTTCCTTTTTTAAAGCTAGTAGTCAGTGTCCAACTTCATACAGCTGGTGGGTTTTTGCACTTGTTTCTTATGGCCCCTTATGCCTGACTGCTGTTGCCAGTTCTCTGTGCTGCAGTTTTTAACCTCACTGACGGGTTCTCTGTGTTGTCTGCCTGGCCGATATAAATATTGCAGAGCTCTGTGCCTCTCACTGCGTTATTTTTCTGTAACTGTTTATATCACAATTCCATTACATATCCTTCCAAAAGAAATTCTGTTTAAGCAGTAGTTACAGGCTTGATGGAGAACTTCCTAAGGTTAGTTTGAAAAGAAAGCTAAGATGCTCAGAACAGGCTCTCTTTTTGACACTCTCACTTCAGTGTTTAGAAATACATATAATTCTGGGGTTTAGTCTTGTGTGGTGGGGGTGGAGCTTTTTAAGACAAAATACATGGAATTTAGAAAAAATTGTTGCATAATAATGCAGATACTGAGGATTGAGTTATTAAAAATGTAACAGTGCTTTAAAATGTCCATGGAGCCCTGGGAATTCATAAATGATGGCAGTGCAGGATGCAGATTCCAATAAAAGTATATGAAAGAGAAATGTAAATTTAGCAAATTTGGCATCATTTGGGTTTCAGTAACTTTTATATTTAATCTGGATAAGCAGATGGAGAAAAAAAATAAAAACAAGAAGAAATTAGGTTACTTTTAATTATGTAACTTTCCTGAAAAGGCTTTTTTTTTTCAGTCAACTGTCTAATCAATGGCAAAATTCATAACAGCTCCCCAAGTATTTAAGATCCGTATTAACTGGAAGTCCTTCTCTATATAAAAAATTGTTCTCTCTTTAGCTGTTTTGCATATGAAAGATGAAGAAGACTATTTTTCTCATGAGATTAAAAGATAAATAAAACAATTAGAATGAAATAATTTTCTAAACTTAAGGGAATTAATAACAAACAAAACTTCTGGAGTAGCGAGCTTTTATTTTGCAGCTTGCAAGCGTAATATAATGAAAAAGGAAGGCTTTGTACAAATACATTTATTCAGTGATAGTTTAAGAGCCACAGTCAGCTGTATTGCTAAAGCAATGTAGATCTTTTGGTTATTAAGTATATTTTGCTGCTTTTACTGCTTTTGCCTTCGTATATAGAAATAGACTTCCTCGGATGCGGGGAGAAAAAGAGATGGGAAATTTCTTCAGGAAGTGTGAGAGCTGATGCTTTTCTGGCTCCCTGGGAATATTGCTATCAAGACTCTGATTTGAAGACAGGGAACAAGTTGTATTGATGAGCTCTGTACTTGGTTAATTATATGGAAAAAGAGCTTTGGGAGTTTGGTTTCTGTTGAGTGGCACTGCCAAAAATACAAAAAACAACAACAAAAAAACAAGCAATGTAGTTTTTTCCTATTTCTGTGTCCATTTGACATCTGTGGTTCACTGTGTTGGGTACAATATGCCCCTGAGAAGAGTGGCCAGCAGTTGAACACACACACACACACACACACACACGCACACAAAACTAACAGAGGAAACTTACCACAAGCTCTTTGGATTTGCCCAGAGTTTGACCTTTGGCTAGTCTAATACAACAAAGGCATGCTTTTGAGCTTCATAGGCATGTGACAGTGACCTGCAGACTGGTTCTCAAACAGCTGCCTGGGGACCCTCAAAGCAGTATCATCTGATTGCTTATCAGAGGGTTGCTTTTCGACTTTGATTTGGAGGTTTGTTGGGGGGTTTTTTTGGTGTGGTTTCCTTGGTTTTCCTTTGCGAAGTCATTTTAAGATACTCTTGCTGCCCTTGCACAATAGCAAACTGTCCTCTTAGTTGTGCTTGTATAGCAGTCACTTGTATAGTTGCACTATAAATGTGATCCTGATGATGTGGCATGGGTTTTTTTGAGGTATTGGGGCTTGTCAAGGGTGAGATTTTAAAGCATTCCTGTGAGTGGAAATACATCATTGAGCCATAACCTCGCTGAGATGGCACAGTACTGTCCTAGTAAATCTGTGGTACACCTGGCTCCCAAAATAGAGTTTCTGCATGGGAGAGCATGGGGGCATCATTGTGCTTAGTCTTGAATCAGTTGTGTCCTGGTGGCTGTGTGCTACAAACCTGCCGTAAAGGTGTCCTAGCTTTTAAGCCTGTTTTCTCAAGTCAGTTAAATGCTATAGAAAAGTCATGTAGTGCCAGGTAAAGCAGCAGTTGGAGAAGGAAGTGCCACACCTTCATGATTCCTTGGTCTTCATAAGCTTAGTGAGAAAGGATAATTTGCATGGCAGAGTTTGGCATTCTGCTGTGTCTGTCAGTCTGTGTTGTAATGCAGGAGCAGTGCAGCAGCCTGGGCTGGCACCTGAGTTTGGACTGCCCCGAAGCAGGGACTCCAGCCTGGGGAGAGGGGACTGGCAACGGGAACTGATCTCCACTTGCTGTCTTCGGATTACTGGTTTTCAAAACTGCAACATAGAAAAGGGAGGTTACTTTGATGCCATAAACAAGTTGCCAGTAACAGTTGGTCTCTGTAAATGCCGGTGGTCGATTTTCATAGGGATGTCTCTCTGCTTCTGTTCTGTTGCTATTGTGAACAGACTTTGTCACTTGGACAGAAAACCTGTTGTTTTAGTAGCATGTGAGGAGGAAACACAGACCCTAGCTTATCTTGCCTCAGTCACTGACCAGGTGCAAATAATGAACTTATTAGATTGAATTAATCTCTTACAGGAAACGATCTGAAATAGATCTGGTAGAGGGCTGGAAAGCAGACTCAATAAAATCCTCAAAAATTGGCTGTAGGAAGGAGCACTGTGTTGGCATAAAGCTGAATTGGATGACCTGAGGAGAGTCCTTTGTCTGAAATTTGTGACACAAAGGCAAATAGAAATAAGCAATGGATTCTGAAAACGTTTGCAAACTACATTCTCAAGAGATGGAGAATTTAATTCTCTTGTTCCAGTGGATCTTCTGTAGCATGAATCCCTCAGCAAAATGTTGCATTGTGGATGGCTTTAAAGTAGGGGGGGAACTTAGTGTTCAGAGGACTGTAATGTGCAGAAAATTCAGCATACTTTCTACCCATCTTAACTCAAAAGCCACTGAAACACCACCCTATCTCAAGCTATGGTGCAATCAAACTAAAACAATCAGCAGTTTCAGCCCTATGTTCATAGTTGTCATCTGTTTCTGTGTCAGGCAGTGAAAGCTCTTACTGTGTGACAGTTCTGTGCACACAGCATTTCTAAAGGGTACCTGGAGTAACTCCTTTCTTCTTCAGTGTTAGTGGGATGCTGGCTGAACATGCCTTTTTACACAGATATCTTTAGTGTTGCCTCTTTGCAATAGCAATAGATTCTTAAATCTAGTGAAAACCTTGTGTGTCTTGGATGCTGGCTTCTGCAGGAGTCTCAACACCTGGCATCTTGTCTCTTACTCCACAAGAAGGGTTGATCTTTCAGGAGAGTGAGGCGAGTTGTATAAATTTCGGTTTTTGATGGTAATGTATTTTTTGTAGGATACTTGCTTGGAGATGCCTGCAGATGTGCAGTAGTGAATAAGAGTGTGGATGTCACAATCGTGTTCAAATTCCAGACCACTCCCTGGGGTTGTGATGGAAGCAGTTTGTATCTCAGCTGGAGATTTCTGTGTTACCCTTCAGCTTCAGGACAGTAGAAGGCACTGTACAATATCTAAGCTTCAAAACTCAGTGTGTACACTTGGTGATGCAGCCCTACCAGCTTGAAAAACTTCTGAAGCTTTTGACTGACTTTGCCTGAATCAAAGCTCAAGGTTAACCTAGCTTTGCTGGAAGTGAACATCCGTTAGAAACAGCTTTTTTATGGTTTTGTTTTAATGCACTCCCTGGATTGAAGTTTACAAATACAAAAAACCTAATTCTGCTTACAAGTCTGAGAAAATATCAGAAAGTGGGAAATGGTCAACACTGCTATTACCTTGGGAAGAGAAGTCCTTGTTCCTTTTTGGCACTACCTGCAAATACAATCATTACCTAAAAAGTAGCAGGCTCTCTTAAATCTCCTCTTTGCTGCTTATTCTTCAAGGAATTGTATTCTGGAATAATTATTAAACAAAGGCTGTCCTTTCACCACAATTCAGTCCTATCACGTGGACGCATTCCTTGACAGCTGCCATGGGTGAGGTGTGCAGGGTGCTCCTCATTTCCCTCCTTCCCGGGAGAGGCTGGCGCAGCCTGTGCCACCCTGTGTGCCTGGCTGGGGGGCACACAGCCCCACGCGCTGCCCGGCCCTCTGACCTGCGCATCACCGGGGAACCTGGGGAGGGGCTTCTGGAGCAACAGTGAAGCAGTTCCCTGGCTCTGTGAAATGGTGCTGCTCATGCTGTGCAATTTAAAGACAAAATGCTTCCTGCTAACGGTGAACAGTTACTCTGTAGGAACAGACTCATTGTAGGGGCGCTGAACCCTGGCCCGCCGTCCTTTTCGGCACCTGAACAATGCAGTAGGGAGGGGAAAGAAGTGGCAAGAGAAACTGGAGTGCTGGCACAAATTAGTCCCAAGATTAGTCCTGAAAGAGGATTGCAATTTCAAGGCCAAAGAGAGTAGGGAGTGGGTAAAAGGATTTGAAATGAGATTATAGGACCTAAAAGCGCCTTTCTTTTGTTAGGGAAATAATTCAGCAGTTTTGCTCGAGCCAGTGAGACAATCCAGTTTAGTGGCTGAAGCAGGAGATGTGTGTCCTGTTGCTTTTTAAGGTTCTTTAACTAAGTTGATCCCTGGTTGCATTTGTTAGTGCTTCCTGTGAAATCAAAGTGTTTTCAACAAACAAACAAAAACATGGAGGAAAGCTATTCCCTCATCAAAAGGCCTGTTGTGTTTCAGGAAGCTTATTTGTATTCTTTAAAAGGGAAGCCAAGGAAAGGAGGCAGATTGAACTCCCTTTTTTCCTTTGGGGAAACTTTTTCTCCTGGTGGTTACTATGAAACTGGCAGTCACCCTTTCATGACCCATCGTACAGATGAGTTTCAGTGCTGGCTTTTGTTTGTTGGCCTGCTCAGAGATGCAGATCAGGCAGTTCCTACTTCAAATAAAAGCCCCATCTCCGGTCAGTGCCTTAGTGGTGTGGATCATTCTCTTCCTCGGGGAGGGAAGTGGGCACTAAGCCTTGCTGCCCTGTTGAAAAGGCCACAATATGCACTCATGTAACACCATAATGGTCTGAGAGTGGAGGTTGGAGCTTGCTTGGAGTTAGCAGAAAGGAAGGTCTTCCCCCTTCCTCTCCTTCCAGAAGGAGAATTGCAAAAGAAGGAATTGCAAAAAGAATTACAGACACTGTGGATTTAATAGGAAATGTTTTGATTCAATCTGTTAATGCAAAACTGCATGAAATAGTGACAGTTTCTCTGCCCTTCTCAAGGGGGAAGGTGTTTTCCTTGGGATGCCATAGAATCAGAAGTTGTGGAGGAATCGTCTTTGTATCTATTACTAGCTTTTTTCTGTCTGTACTTTTTCAGTGAGACTTCTCAGTGTGAAATACCTGTGCAGACAGGCTTGAAACCTTTGCTTTTAGTTCGCTGTGCCCACAAGTTTAGGGGAGTTTAGGGAAGTCAGGAAGGAGTAATGGGTTCTGCCATGTTCTTGATTTCCCTTCTGCATTTCACTGAGCCCTTGTTAAAACTGCATTCATAGGCAAATAATAGAATCATTAAGGTTAGAAAAGGCTTCTGAGCTCAATGCTTAAAGCTGCCTTCCCGAGTGGCGCTGAGAGATTAGCAGGCATCATTTTACCACTTGGGCTAGCGTAGCCTGAATAATGGGCAAGATTGGTTTATATTGGCAACACACTGAGAATAACCTCTCCTTTAATAGAGAGGACCCTTTATCTCTAGACAAAGCCATTAAAACAGGACATTCTGCATACTGTTCTTGAAGCTGACTTGTAATCTTTGAACTTGTTTATAACCAAGTATCTTAATTCCCATCCAAAGCCCTTTTTAAAGGCTAAATTTATGTCTGATTTGTTTTTATTCCATTACATTGCTCTCACGTAGTCTAGTGAATTTGACTTGCTGCTTTCTGGCCTTCATAACCTATTCTAGAGCCCTCCAAGGAAAGTGGGAAAAAAAAGCCTGAGAGACAAGCCAGTCAGCAGAGTTTCCACACAAGCTGATGTAGACACATAGGCCCTTGTCCTGTCTAAATGTAAATGGCTTTAATAAGACTTTTGTTGTGAAGTTGTCCCATGTTGAGATGCTGAAGGCTCTACAAATTAGCCATCAGGTTTCTGAAGTAGAATAAAGACAGTAATAAACCCCAAAAAGAGGTTCAGGAATCGAACTTAATGTGGAAGAGGAGATGGTTTATAAGCAGGGATTGGTAATGACAGCAGAGTGGCAGGTCCTCACAGGAGTAAGAAAAATTACAGAAAAAAGTCAATTGTGCAATGAAATTACAACAATTTCTGCTGATGGCATCCAAGTCTGCTTTGCTTCAAGTCATGTTTCTCTATGATGTGAAATTTAGGTGAAGGGATTTCTTAAAGGAGAGTTGTTGGTTGAGCATGTTCCAGTTGCACTGAGAACTGCAGGTGGCTTTTGGCCTCACCTAGCAGAGGCAGCTCTCTGGATGGTTCAGGGCTACAATTGATGTGTATTTACAATTATCCGTTTGTGTGTTGGCTGGAAAAATTCAGTGATGCTCTGTACATGACATTATAAAAAAGAGACTTGACTATCAGTGGAATCACCAACATGAGAATTAACTCGAGTGGTTTGACAAAGTTGTTTGTTCCATTTTTAACTTCTCTGATTTGTCAGAAGTTACATTGACACGTGAAGAAAATATTTCTGCTTAATTGATTGTAGTAAATGGATCTATAAATTACTTGCCTTTTGAATGTTTAAAAGGTTATGTCCTGTTCTTTTTCTGACTGAGTAGTATCATTTCACTAGAATGAACAAGCTTGAGGTCATCTAGTGTTTGAAAAGTGTGATTTGTTACTTTATGTGATTTGCTGGTTTAGAGGCCCCAAATGCTATCTGAGGGTGTCAGGGTGTCAGTGTCTCTGTCTAAACACCAGTGAACCATAATTAATTGTTTCCTGTAATCTAACTCACTGATTTTCTATATTTGAGGTGATCCAAGGAACAGATTTACTCCAGGGATTAATTACACAGAGAGTGAGAGTGCATATACACACATGTTTTTGCTAGTTAATACTAATAAGGATATTTTGCAACTGCATGGCAGATACTGATTCAACTGGTAGTAGTATTACACAGGATCTAATAGATAACTGTGCCCATCCTTGGCAGCTCCTTTTGGTGCCTGCAAAGGTTGTTCTCTTCATTAGTGAAGTATCTCCGTTTTTGGGGTTGCCCACCAACAGATGGACCTCCCAGAACCTCTTGGTTTGTCAAGGAGAGAACTTGTGATCTCTTCTGCTGGCTGCTAAACCAGAGCTGTTCAGTGAGGGGCACAGAGGATTGCTGCATTGCTATATTTGGTTTTATTCTGTAACTTCTTTGGCTCTATCAAGAAAGTGGATGGTCTAGACTCTCCTGCTATGGTTTTGTGTTTTGCTACCAAACTGCTGTTTAAATATACCGTGAAGCAAAAACAAACTTAGATATTTGTGACTTTTTTCTTGTTTTTTTCAACCTTCACCACATGGAGTTGCAGCTGATAAAGCAGAGGTGTAGAAACCAGTTTCTCATTGCAGATCTTCACCTTTCTTCATGCAGCCTTTATTTCTGCATCTCTGCTTTCTGCTGTGAACTCCAAAGTGAAGAGCAGGGTGTTTAAGACTTGTCTTACTGAGTCCATCCAAAGGCTACACAAACAGCTGAGGAAAAGCAGCAGAGGGAAACACTCCATCATGGATCCACCAGGGAAGCTGAGATTTGTTGAAATGAAAGTTTTGGGAAGAGCAGTCTCCTTGTAAGACATACAACTTCACTTTTATGAGAAATCACTGGTAGAAGGGTAACTTCTCGCAATAAATTACGTGGTCAGCTTTTCTTTTCCTCACTGAGTTAATTCATGTAGATAATATTGTACCTTGAGAGAATTATTATAATATGATTAAGTACAATGTTAATATTCTCAATAGGCTGAACAGCTGCTTGGAGAAGTAAGGTTTAGGGAATAAAGATGCACAGTGAATTTTATTTCACATTACAATTGGGAAGTTTATTTTTCTGTAAAGTTGAAAGTGGCTAAAATGAGTTAAAATTAAGTCCTCCAAGCATTTGTTTACAGGTAGATTTGCAGAATGTGTGAAATTCTTTATTTCATAGCTCTGCTTTGAAAATTTTAAGTAGAAGATAGTGGGGGTTGGGTGCTGTGGTTGTTGCTGCTCTAAAATTAAATAGGAGCACTCTTCTTCTGGAGACCAAAGACATACAAATCACTCACAGTTCACCCAACCACAGTTCAATGGGATTCTTCATTTTGACAGAGGCTGTAAGAACGGAAGAAAATATCTGTGAGGCCTCATCTGCTCTGTCCCTCGAGACCTTGTTGGAAGAGTTTTCGGGAAAAAGTAGAAAATTCCCAATTTTCTCCTGACTGGATTGGGATGATAGGATAGAATTCGGTCAAACCTGTGCTATTTACTTTAAATTCACTGTAGAATGGAGGACATATTATAATTCTGCTTTTAATTTTTTCTGCATCCAACCTGAGTCATTTGGGATACATTTAGAAGAAAAGATGAGCTATTGTAGATGCAACAAATGTCAGTCAGTGATGAGGAGCCCTAATACAGCAGCAGTGGGGGTTATCAGCAGGGGCCTGGAGCTGGGAAGAGGAGTGTCAAAGGGCTGGTCCTGCTCTGCCGTTTGCTGAGTCTTTCGGAGGTACATTGTTAACTCTGTGTGTGTGTTTTCCTTTCTCAGAATGGAAATGAGATCTCTTTAGCTCTGTGGGTGGGTGAATTGATCTAGGTGATGTCTCTACAATGTTTCTGAATGCAAAAAATACAGTATTCTCTTCCTCTTTCATTGCATCTGTAGACCCAGAACGTGAGACGAAACAGCCTGTTGCTAGATGCTGTAGTTTTTTTTATGTGTGTGTTGGTCCATGTCTCCCCCATCCCTAAAACATAGCTCTGAGCGTTTCAAAAGGACTAACTTTGGGAATATGAATGAGTGAAAACTGACACATTTTCATAATAAATTTTTTATGCTTTAGCAATTAATTTCTAAAAATATATCTCTAAGGATAACGTGTTATTTATGCATTAAATTTCTGCATTAGTGATAAAAGCACTCACAAACTGTCTGTCAGTCATCTTTTGAGCACCTTGCACACTGTGCAGTATGGTCCTCGGGCTCTGATCTTCTGGGTGATAAGAGTGTGACCACTGAATGCAGGACTCATGAAGCAGATATATACGAAGAGGTAGAATTAAGAAAATAAAATCTGTAATTGGGTCTTTTCAAATACGTGAATGCTTCTGTTGTTGTTGTTAGCAGCAGCAGCAGCATCTAGTCTGCTTTTACGTAACTTTCTGACATGTGCATCAACTCTTTGGTGTATGGCCCAGTGACTGCAGATCTCTGCATGCTCCTCTGCAGCAGTGCTGCGGATCCTATAAGCACATTAAGCTTCCCAGGGAAAAATACCCTCAGCATCTGGGAGAGGTTAAATGTTCCAGGGAAGAGGTTAAACAATCGTTTGTCCTCTGCTGCTGTAATTCCAGAAGCCAGATTAGTTCTGAATCATCTGAACCACATTTATTCAAGATTAATGAGAAAGACCAAGTATGGAAAATTTCAGCTGGTAAGCGCCTTGGCTTTGAGCAGGTGGTGGAGAGGGAGTTCATACTGGCAGCAGCCTCTGGGTCATGCTTAGTTTTAAGTTTCCTTAGTACTTAAATTGGTGAAATGGGGAATCACACCATTCCAGATAAAAAGGAATTCCAGCAAGCGATGTGAAGCTGTTGGCAGGACACACACACACACAATTTAAAGGCCTTGCTTTTCTATTTTCTGTCTGTTCCGTTTCATTTGAGATCAGATTTGCCCTTTTGCATATGCACATGTTTATAACTTTGTGTGTGTTCAAGGTACATTGGTGTGTTTAAAATTAACGAGTGGTGTGTTCTCAGAAATGGGTGACGAGCTGTTCTAGCGGAGATGGAGATTTGTCACTCAAGTCCAATGGACTGACAGGCCACGGTTAAGCCGTGGTTAGAGCTGTGAGTAGGAGCCTCATGTAGGACGTATTTATGAAATCCAGGCAGGTCGACCAGTAAAGCTGTTGGAAGTTCCGCAGAAACAATAAATGGAGAATTCAGGACTAGAATAACAGAACTTAATTGTGTGACCTTGGGCATTTTAAAGAATTACTCAGTTTCAGTTTGGGAGAGTCCTTCTTTTAGAAGAGCTTTACAGTCTTGTGCCTGGGTAGTAAAAGTAGTTCTGCAGTTTCACTGCAGTTCAGTTGCTCAGCATGGAAGTTCTCTAGGGCCTTGTCTCTGCTGTAGCATTAACTACCACAGCAGACCCTTTACATTAAATTGAAAATGAAGGTGAGCCTTAGATGTAGGCCATTTCTGTGACATCTAACCTGAGATTAGACTTATTCCTACCAGTGCAATTCTAATCAAGTAAAACCAAAACAGAAATGAACCTCCTCTTCCCCATCACTTGTTTTGCAGCAAATGAAGGTTATTGTCAGAAAACTGGAGTGTTCCATTTCTGATTTTGTAGAATAGCAGAGAATCAAACTTCTCCCCACTGGCCAGGTCAGCGTTTGATGCTGCTTCAGCCCAAAAGTGGCCACATTTGACTCTGGTCTCAGGGGCCAGTGGCTGTCTGTAAATGGAATCTTGTGTTTGTCTGGGCTTTAGGGACTGACCTGCATGAGCTGGCATAGGCATGCTCTGTAGCACATGAACAAGTTTAGGTAACTCTGAAGTTTCCCCATCCTGATGACTACCAGTTTGTCATCCAGTGATAGATAGTCTAGAAACCGTTTAATAGCAGTTGTGAAATAAGGAGAAACACGGCACTTCAGCATGTGAAGTAACCTTCAGGCTTTTTCCTACTTCAAAATAAGGGAAGCAGGAACAAATAACAACCCGTGCTATAGAAGTGAGCAGTGTTGGTCCTTCTTCAACTATACGCACTTCAAAAGACTATTCCTTCGCCTGTTGTGTTGTTACTTAATTCTTTATTCCTCCTAGAGATATGTGGAACTTACTCCTGTTTTTAGTACAAAAGAAGAAAAATAAAACTGAGAAAGGATGAAAATGCTTGCCTGGAGTCACTGTGTGATTCAGTGTGGTTCAGTGGTGGAGGCAAAATTAGAACTGACAGCTGATAGCCAGCATCCTCCAATTCTCAATGGAGAGAAGTCTTTTTTAATTAAAAGTAATGTGGGACAATTGTCTCACCATGAATTTTCAAATATATTTGGGCTTTATCCTCTTTTACTATTCAGCCTAAAATTATAATGTGTTCACAAAAATACATGTTAAAATATTTAAACATGGATTACTGAGAAATTTTCATTTTGCACTATGGCTGGTATACCTCAAATAGCCATCTCTCTTAAAACAACAGCTCCTTAGAAATTGTGGTCTTTTATTTAGATGAATCTTCCTTTGTTGTACATAAATATGTAGTATTTAGACCAAAATTCTGGCTGAAAGCTACAGAATCTCACCAGAGGGACAAGAAGGCTTCATATATCACATCAGCAGTGAGAGGGGCCTTTTGAGCACCGCAGCAGAGTCATTCACGGGCTCCAAAAGACGTTGACCTAATTTTTCTTGAAATTAGGAATTGCCATCTTTATCCCTAGTTCTGAAAACTTGAGAAGCTTTTTTTAACCTGTTTTTTTTCTCTCTCTCTCTGTCTGTGTTCTTGCTTAATTATTTAAGTGTAGACTGTGGCAAAAGAATGGCTTTGGCTGTTTGGAGAATGTAAAGATTTGGCCAACTATTTACTTCATCCTTCAAAAAGCGACATTAAATTTCATTTTCAGGCGTTTTGTTCATGAGTGGCTTTCCTGAGCAACTTTTCTTTTGTCTTTAATAAAAATTTAGATGTAATCCCTCTGGCAGTCAAGTCATATAGAAAACTCATTTAAAGTGCACAAGAGATCAAAATTTTATTGTTCACTTGAAAATGTGTTAGCCACCCTAGAGAAACCAGGAAAGACTCCATCTAGGAGCTTGAAGTCTCGATCTCACATGTCAGAGTAAGTAAGAGATACCAAGAGACAATAAAGGAGGGAATTGCAGAGGAAAGAGAAGCATTGCCAGAATATTAGATTAGCCATCATAAATTAAAAATCAGTATTGTTAATTCATAAATCTCTTTAAAAGTAATGTTTTGTCAGCTGTGGGAAATTCAAGAAGATGGAGTAATGGGTTTATGTATTAAAAATCTCTAAAGTAATAAGTTTTCAGTCAAATCAGGGAATATCTTAACACCAACCTTCCAGATACTTTTTTATGTATTGTCATTAGCTCAGGTTAGTAGAGTTTTATTCACTTTGCTTCAAAAGGGAGCTTCCTTGCTTTGTTGCTGAGTGATTGCTAATTGTGATTAAGTGCAAGCAAGTTGCTGGCAAGGATTAGACCTTTTTTTTTTCCCTCTTCAACAAAACACTCATTTAGAGGTGCAGCAGTGTCTGAGTGATTCTGTATTGCTCAAAATGTATAATGGCAGTGATAAAGTCATTAAAACAGCTATGGTTATATACCCTCATGTAGAGAATTGGCTTCTCTTTGCAGGCCAGTCGTCTTTTACCTCCTGTCCAGTAGTGGTGTTAAAGTTGGTTGTAGGAGGAGCTGTTGGTTGTAAGAGGGAGCTTATCAAACAGGAGAAGGACCTGAGCTCTCTGTTGGAAGCAATGAAGAGCTGACAAGTGTTAGAGGGATTCTCAACCAGAATGAGCTGCCATCTGTCTTGTATTCCCTTTTCAAGCCTGTGGCAGTGTGGTTTGGACCGAGTGACCTCCTCCTGTGCCATCCTAAGGCGCCCTGCAGACCACGGTTGTGTAGCGCAGGAGCCAGGAAGGCTGCTCGCTGCTGTAGTTGTGAATGTTTCTCATGCCTTACACGGGGGGGGTCTGCCATAAGGAAGTACTATACTAATCTTCCAGCAAAAAGGAGTGCTGTATTCCCCAAAAAATATACTTATGCTTTTTTAGGACACCATCCTATATTTACTTTCTCAAGGAATGGTAAAAATGTCAATGTTCCAGCTCAGATGGACAACCAATTATATATACCTTATAGTAGCAGTCTGAGTCTTGCTGGCATTGGGAGCTGAGTGTGCTTGTCAGGAGCATCGTTCCCTGCTGCCACTAGATACAGGGTTTAATGGGCTCCACTCGGAGAAGGCACCTACATCTCTTGTTATCTCAACAACTTAAACATAAGAATAATTGTAATTTAGTTGCTTCTCAGAAACTTTGGGAAGTGGTTTTCTATACCTGCAAGATGCTTCATTGATTACTCTTTGACAAAATGGTTTCTTCCCTCTAGGTTTGGTGTCCTTAACATTTCCTTTAGTTCACTCTTTGTCAGAGGTGTAGGTGAAACTTGCAGAGAAGTATTTTGCACTGTGGAATGTTGGTAATGGAGTAATTACTGCGCGAGTACACCAATGTTTTTTTCTCCTTCATTTGACAGTGGCAGCTTCTACTCCCAGGAATTTTTAATTATATAGCTGTCCTGATAGCTGGTGTCATCCCCAGGGCAGAGGATGGTGATCACAGTGAATTGGTTGCTCTCCCATCTGCTTGTTCTGCATTACTGGGAACTTACTGCACTTGCCAAGAGAGGAAGAGTTGTATTTCTTTCAGTCACACTATTTGGCCAAATCCATGAGCTGAGTTGGATGTAGAAGCATTTGGGTCAATCATCTTTTCTTGTGCCCATCATTTTTCCCACGGGTAAGGGCTGGAGAGGAGATCTCTGTGTCACTGCTGCCTGTTTGTGGTCTAGCAGCTGTTTGCTTACTGCAGACACTGCGTTGGGTATTTGGTGTGTGACAGCTCGTTAGCTTACAGCTGACACTGTTCATCTTCCTCCCCGTTACCGAGCAGTCCTGCCCTGTTCTCCAAGCTTTTCTGAGAGCCAGGATGTGCTTTGGCACAAGCAGTCCCCCAGCAGCTGATCCCACCTCGTCCTGGCCACAGTGGGCTGAGGTGTATGTGGAACATCTTCCCCTACCTCTCCACTGGGCCATCCTTCATCAGGCTAATAGCTCTGTCTTCAGAGGCCTTTGAAATGTGCATTCAGGGGATGGTGTTGGCTTGTTTGTTTGCTTTCCCCTCTTTTTGCATCCTCATGCTTTACTGTCACTCTCTGGATATACTTGGTAGCACAGTCACTGGCCTGTATTTATTGCATTGCTTCTGTGTTTTCATAATCCCTTAATTGTGGTGTGTAGTCCCACACAATTGAATTCGGTTTGAATTTTTAGTTGTTTGGGTTTTTAAAATCTATTAATCAGCCCTCTCTGACAAAGAGGCCTGTTGAGAGCTTTTGGCATAGTTGTGAAATACTGCAACTGTGAGAGAGAATTCATACCCTGGCTTTTTTTAGTGCCTGGCTTTAAGACTGCAGTCTCCTTGCTCTAATGTGAATTCCAGAAGACAAAGGATTTATGTTTCCTTTTTAAGTCTCTTAAAACCTGTACACCTTTTAAAGATTTTCATGAATGTATGGCATGTGTTTTGGTAGAAATAATTAATTGGGAGGGCTCACACATGTTATTGCTTCTGTGTGCCCTGGGTGCTCCTGGTTGTGCTGGCCTGCTGCCATGAACCCTCACTGGCTGGCCAGCCAGCCTTCACGTCTGCTTGGTTTTCAGCACGAACAGCATCCAAATCAACACATTTCCCTAGAATGTTTTAGATTTCAGCAAAGCAACATTTTCCTATTGAAAAGCCTTTCCTCAGAAAAATCCCTGCTAGACCTCAGTCAAGAAGCTTCCCAGGCCCCTGCAGCACAATGAAGTTTCCTACTGATTGTGTCATCAGAGAAAAAACGGTTCATCACTTGCCTTGGGCAGAAATAAAGTCCCACTTGACATTAAAAATCACAAGCACATCCATGGGAAAGGTGGGCTTTGATCAGAGCTGGCTCCTTGTTCCTCAGGGGTTAAACACCATCCTTGGTCAGTTCTCTCAGCTACAGGTTTTCCGCAGGCTGTGAATACTTTGTTTGTCCCTGTGGTGGTTTGCAGATACCACAGTGCCAGTGACTGTGCTTTGGAGAGAGGTGGATCATGCACTGCATAAGTGTGAACTCTTGTACCCTGGGATCCTGTATTATGCATTTGCTACGAGTATTGTGGCAGCCTGGATATCCCTTTGGCTCAGGGTACGCTTGAAACAGTAATATTTTCTGCAAATCAAACCAATGTTCCTTGACGGGTAACTGTTGGTGTTTCCCATGTTGTCTAATTCATTGCCTATACGAATTGTTCTTTGAAGGTACTTGTTTGAAATCTCAGCTCTTTATGGTTGATCCAGGTCCATCTTCCGTTCACCCCTGCAAGCGTCCTCTGGTTATCTGCTTCTGAGAGTTAAACCAGTCCAAACCTGTGCATAACAAGAATGTATTAGGCCCCAAGTTTCTTCACACTGAGAAAAAAATTCAAACTAGTTACTGTTTTTCTTCTAGTGTGTAGGGATTTATTCGGAGTAAAATAGTACTTTAGTCAGTGTGTTTAGTTGGTAAATTTGGGGAAACACCCATCAATAATGCTAGTTGCCTAAATATTAATCTTACAGCGTGTATTGATTACAAAAGAAAATTGTAACCTCAGATTTTGCATTTTTATTTTGTCTAAATTCAGAATATGCTGTCAATTCTGTAGGAGAACCAGCTGCTCTTCTCTTGTAGCTTACAGGTTACACCACAGAAATAATTTGTTGGGAAAAAATGCCTGGGATGTACCAAATTGGTTATTTTATCAATGATCTTTAAAGAATAAACTTCTTCAAATGGTTTCTTAATCTGGAACAGGGACGAAGCAGCTTTTGAATGAACACTTTAAAGTGAGAGATAGTTCAACTCTGTCATTTGTCAACTTGAAATGGATTTTAATAATTTATACTCTCTGAGAATTCACGTGCAAAAGTTTGGGAACAGAAAGAGAATTTATCCAACACAAATCAGGCATAGCTAAACTTCAGCAGAGCCCTGCAAACGCAGAAGTTTGTTGTTATGAAAGTCTTGACAGTCACTGTGGTACATTATTTACATGCTTGAATTCTTTAGCTTCCTTCCCTGGGAAGACACAGTTAATTTTCCTAGTTCATGTGGATTTGTGCTGAATCAGATGGAGATTTTTATGAGAGCCTTGGGCCTTTTCTGAAGTTGGAAAATAGGATAAATCACTATGGCTTTGCTTCTCTAGTGGAGACATTTTATATATTCAAATATATGCGCTTTCCCTCTTCTTTCTTTAACCCTCTTCCACCCACTTCAGGTATGTGACAGCCTGGAATTGAATTTTTTCTACTACTTCGTTTCAGAATTTCATCTTTTATTTTCTTCTCTTGAGATTTTGATTGGCAAATCTGTACAGTATCAACACTAGGCTAATGTATGGTGTAGTATGGTATAATACAGTCTTCCCATTTGTAGCTTGATGGGTTCTGTTCCAGAGCTTATCTGAAACTGCGATGCTCTATAAGACTGTGAATCCTACAGGAGTGTGAATGCCCTCAACAGCTCTTGACCTTCATGTGAGTTGAGGAGCTACATTGAAAAGCTGGCACTTACTATACAAGGAATGGGAACAATTGGTTGCACTAAGCCCTGTAAAGTGGGCGTGTGTATTCAGAGTGTGTGCCCTGCACACTCCAGCACTTAGGATAGAGACTTACTTAACTTCTTTTTGGCCATTTTGCTTGTTCTCTCTCGCTCGCTCTCTCTCTCTCTCAACTCTCCTCTTTGTTCAGAAGTATCAGAGGCTTTTATTACTCATGTAATTGCTTTAGATCTATTTACAGTCCTTATTTTAACATGGTGATTTTTTATATATTAGCACGAGAGTTTCTGCAGAATAATTGTGAAAGTAGTGTGGTTTTACATATGATGTTTTATCAGAGCTTTGCTAATGCTGTCAATGTAATAGACAACACCTGTTTTGTGTTGAGTTACATTTTGTTTAGTAGTGGTCAACTCAAGAGGACACAAAAGTACCTTGAACAGAAATCGAGTGTGGGGCTTGGTTCACACTTTGGATCCAAGGAGGAAGGTGGATTACCTTAAAAAGGCAGAGTACCTTACAGCAATCTTGCTGAAGGATATTTAATCCCTTACTTTTGAATTGTTCTTGAATTTGGACATAGTGCAACTATTTGTGTGTTGAAGGCATAGTTTCATGATGCTAATTTCAATAAAAGCTTAGTGATTATCTCCAAGCTGTAGAGGATTTTGAAACCTGTTTCCTGACTACAGGAAAGACTCCCTGGCAGCCTATCTCTTCCACCTGCCTTTACAAGGCTGCAATGAGTCTTCTGTATGTTTTTAGGTTTTTCGTTGTTTCCCCCAGGGACAATGGCTTTAAAATACTTGCTGTGCCCGAGCCCTTGGATCCAATCAGTGCACTCGTCTTGGTAGTGCCTCTCTGGCCAAGGGCTGCCCACACAGCAGGAGCAGGAGCAGTGGTGACACTGCTGCTCTGGGCAGCAGGAGCTGTGGATGGCCGTGGGGAGGGTGGGCTGTGCTGCAGCGACAGGAGGGGCGCACCCGGACAGCGGTCAGCGGCAGAGAAAAGAGCCAAGGTTACCTTTCATGTCTGGGAAGTTTGGGCCTTCCACTGAGCAGTGTGGCTGTGGGTGGCTGCTGAAGGGCAGTTTCCTTGCAGCCTTCCCTCTTCTCCAGCTCGCTGGTACCACAGGTGTTGGAGTGGATGCTCCGCAGTTTGTTGCCTACAGCACCATGGGGCTGCTCTGAGGCAATGAAGGAAACAAGCTTTAGAGGATCATACCAATGTTCTCTCCTCTTCCCTCTCCCATGCTTGAAATGCTGCTGTGTTCAGCTGCACCTGTCACAGGAGAGGCCTCTGGGAGGCCGTCCCCTTTGGGCAGCCTCTGCGTGAGGCTCGGGGAGCTGCCCAGTGTCCGGCCAAGGCTGTCCCGCGCAGATGCTTTAGCTGGGGCAGAGTGTTCTCACAGCTGACTGAAAGTCATAAAACATTTGATTTTTTAGCAGATGGCTTTGGAAAGAGCATGTATTTTGCTGTAATGAGAATTCAGTAAGTATTTTTGATGTTGATTTGGGTTGTTTTATTATTTATTCCAAATGGCTTTTTTTCAATCCTCCTCAAATAGAGTGTGGGTGTGTGCTGTGCTGAAGGGGTTTTTCCTTGTGAAGAGAATGTACCTTTGAAAACAAAATAGAATTCATGCAAATAGTAACTTACAATTGTTTAATGCAAATGTGATTTTTTTTACACTTATTTCTTATTCCCTCTAGCACATCAGGTCCACCCATTTGGCCAGGAAGCACCTTTTTCAAGAGAAATGGAGCCCTTCTACAAGGTAAGTGATAGATACTAAATCTTGGAGCAACAGTTCTACTTAAGAAATACCTTTTTCAAATTGCACAGCTTTTTTAATATTCACCTGGCAAAAAATAACCAAATGTTTTTTTGTTTCCTTTACCCTGTCTCCTTTATTGCGCATCTGGTGCCTTGAAAATGACGATTTCCCACATACAGTGAGTGTAGTCTGTGAAAGTTGATGCTTTTTTTCTTTCCTCAGATCATTAAATTGCTTGCTCTAATATATGGTGAAGGGTGGCTTTTTGTTTTTTTTTTTTTCCCTTTGTGTGGATAAAGAGTGCCCAGAAGGAAATGTTCCAGGAACACTGCTTTTAGCTGTGTGGATGAAGCAAGTTTGTTCTTTGAGAGAGATCTTTTCTTTGCTCCTTAATGGTGCTGATAGAAAAATGTACTGGAAGGTGGGTAGTGATGCTGTACTGGGGAAAACAGTGACAGAGTATTTATCTCAAGAAACCTACCATGTTTAATAGTGCTTATATTCACAGAACAGTGTTAAATATCTTATTTGCATTGGATATATATAAACAGAAGCTGTATGACTGCAGTTTTGATAGGTCAGAATTTTCAGTCTATCTTACCAGACTTCTTAAAACTATTATTCACTGCTGTGTGTGCTGGTATTTCTAACCATTGAGTACATAGAATTGCCATCATTCTTCAAGGAGGTGTCTCGGGAACACGGAAACCTGTGACTACAGACTACAAATGTAACTTACACTGTCCAGGATGGTTTTATGGTCCTTGCAAGTATTTATCCACAAAAATATCTCAGTTTTGTGTCCATTTTTATGATGCCGAGATTTCTCTGGCCTTGTTGGCAGAAAATGCTGTATAATGTTCTCAGGAGCATTTATCCAAATCACCTAGGATGGAGCTGTCCTCACAAGGAGGCACACAGGCAAATAATTAATTCTCAGGCAGTACTGCTCACCTTCCACACACCACAATAATCCAGCATCTGAAGTTTACTTGAGAATATTTTTCAACTGGTTTCTTTGCACATACCTAAGAATTTAGATCATTCTGTTTAATATCTATGCTGAGATTTGCTCAAACAAATTCTAAATATATTAAAGCTTTCAGATAATATTGTAGAGTTTGTCAGCTTTTGGCATTAATCTTGAAAAGATAGATCTGCTACTTTTGCAGTCCTTCCTAATGAAAGGAACTAAATGTTTTCATTTTTTTAAGAAAGAAGAACTATTGTAAAATAGCATGATTTGTTTTTAATTTTTCAACAATTCTGGTTTTAAATGGGTATCTTACATATATACAGTCTTCATAATTTGAGTTCATAAAATTTAAACTGCTATGGTAACTCTGTATGGCACAAATTTTTACCTTAATTCTTAAGACTCAAGATAACAGGAACTATAGATAGCTATTTTTGTAGTTCCTTCCTATCTCTGTTGTTGCATAAGGCCTTCTCCCAATAAAGAATACGCTATTCTCTACCACTTTTCTTCTGCACTCTTCTGCCTTCCAAATTGGGAGAAAAAGCTAAAAGCCCAAAACTTTTCAACATTATAAAGAAATAGAAAAAAAAAGTTATGACTGCCTTTTCAAGCCACTAGCAAAGCCTAACAGACCTGTAGCTGAGTTGGCATTCTGCGTTGCCATTTCAAGTGGAAAACACAGCCAGTTTGGACTGTAGTATGCATGACACAACTGGGGTTGGAAGGATGAGAGAATAATGAAGAAAAACCTCATTAAAGTAATCTTGTAACACTTCCTGGCTATCATTTTAAAACAAGAAGATAAATCAACCAAGCCTTCCTTTCTGTCTTTTTGTGTTTTTTTTCTGTCTTTCCATTTCTCTCTACAGTGAACTCTTTCATGTATAGGCTTCAGCATGTCGTTTGGAAGTAGTGCATCCACCTCTTTGCTGCTTCTGGCTGTCTTTTTCCAGAACACCTGTGTAGAGGAGTGTGAGATGAGGTGTACATATTTGTCAGTACCCATGTTACATGACTGTCTTAAGTCTGTTTTTCCAGTGCTTATATCTAGCTTAACTCAAATGGGAGAATGAAAAACTGACTCAATTACCCAAGTTAGAGTACTGTCTTTTGATTGGCAAAAGTTTATATAAAAAAAGGGATTCAATTTTACTTGATAATTGTTTTGCTACTTGCGAAAACAATGTTCAGTGCGTGTTATAGACAATAATATAGGATAATTCTGTAATTTTAGTAAATGTGATATTCACGTGCGCTTGTCACACCTCATTTCTTCTGAGTTGTAAAGAAAAATGCTCTTTTTATTTTGTCTGCAGAATAAAGAGAAAATAATTCCACAATGTAACTGGTGCTTTTTTTAGCCAAGAAAGACTTGCAGATGCTCTTGGTTTCCATTCATTTTCTATTTGGCAAAGTAACTTTTGCCATTGTAAGGAGTTTAACACATCTCTCCTTAGACAGTGACTAAGAAACCAGTTATCTGTATGCCTCAAAATAGCAAAGGAAGAGAAAAGGAAGCTAAAATTCACTTCAGCTATTCTGTGTTCATAATGTTTGTGATCTGAGCAGAATTAATTCTCTGTTCTCTGGCTGTCTTTGTATTTTTTCTAAGAATTTTGAAATACATGTGTATATATATGCTGCTCCATTTTTGCCTGTGATTTTGTTAGAGACCATATGGCTGCCTCAGATTCTTTTGTGAGGATCATGTACTGTTGTTCTTAGCATTAACAGAAAGTAATTGATCCAATAGTTGAGTAAGTCACCTGATCAGGTGCCTTTTGAAGTCTTGAACTCCTTCTGCTTGAGCTGCGGATTGCTCCCAGTGTCCTTCTGCTCTTTGTTCTTTTCATGAAGTCCCATGCAGAGCTTGATTTAGGTAGGACCTTCAGTCTTACCAGACTCTGGTGTCCTCTCTCAAAACTTAACTGTGTGTCCATGGAATTTGCTGTGTTCTAGTCTTCAGGATTCCCTGAAAAAACAGGTTGCTTTTGCTGCTCTCCTTTTTATAATATTTTATTGTAGCTTGTTATTGTACATATTGTGTGTTTGTTTCCAATCATGCCTTAATTTTTTTAAATCTGCTGTATGGAGAGACTTTTTTTGTACTGTTTTTTCAGTTCTCATCTCTCATAACACATCCATTTTTATTCAATAAAATGTATTGAGGGAAAAAGTCCTTAATAGTGGAAAAGATTTAGACATGTTCTAAATGCTTCAGGAACTTAGGCTGAGGGAGGTGGGGACACAGCCACGTTAACTTCAAGACCATAAACCTAATGTATCATGTTCAGAAAAAGGCAGTTTTGTTGCCTCAGCTCCCATCTTGGGTATTAAGCTCATGTTACAGATGGAGGATGTAGTTGCTCACAGATCAGTGGTAATAATACAACTATTTTATTCTCAATATATCAAACATTTTTCTTGAATAAACTAGAAATGCATCTTCAAACCAACTTTTAGCAGCAATCATGTAAATTCCAGTACCTTAGTGCCACCCATAAGATGTAACTGAACTGTGGAAGGGTTTGGTTTAGTTTCTTAAAATACAACTTCCATTTTGAGGGGAAAAAACCCAACAAAGTTACTGCTCTTTTTTTATCTTATTTGCCCTCACATTTTAATTAATGTAAGTGCAGCATATTATGATGTCTTTTTATATCAAGTCTAGTCTGTCTTGAGCTGCGAGGAAGCACACATAGAAGGTGTTTGTGGGTGTAATTACAGCTGGCACAGAAACAGTGCTCTGCATCTGCTGTTGCTGTTACATTGAGGATTTGAACGAGAGCACAAGAGTTGTGTGAATTGCCCCAGAAAATGCGGGCCACTGAGCAGTGGCAATGCCAACTCTCTGGTTTGTAGCAAACATGCATGTGCCAGGCTTAACAGTTCTTGGGTGATTTTCCTGACTTTCTAGTTGAAGCTTGGCAGCAGCAGGCCCACAGTCAGTGATTCTTCATTATCCAGGGAAGGAAAGTGAACCTGTGTCATCCAGACCGTATGGCTCATGGAGCCAAAAATGGAGATGGGCTTCGTCACTGTGGCTAGATGGTCCACCTTCCACTCTTTCCTGACCTGCTGGAGATACAGCCATGATCCTTGCCATGCTGTCTGATTTCTTATGTGAGCAAGATCCTCCACTTCCTCTTCTGACAATTGGTAGAATTTAAATCTGCTGCCTGTGGATATTACGTCAAAAATACAAGCTCTTTTCTCCAGAAGTACTGAAGACTTGGGCTCACTTCTGTGAACTGGATTGCATAAGTCAGGGGACAGAATTCAGAATGCATGGCTTTCCATTGAAGCCATGATTCTCTTTCAGTGAGGGTGGAAAGAAAGATTGGAAAAATACTTTCCTCCCGAAACACAGAAGAGGAGGAGTGATGAGGAGTTGCATGTAGCCTCTGGTCCTTCTTGGCTGAGGGAGCTTGAGAAAGGAGGGATTGCCCTCCTCAGACCTCACAGGGCTGCTGTGTTCTCTCTACTATCAGCTGCAGAGAATAGTCATCATTATGCTCTAGGACAGAGCAAGGAATGGGATGCTTACATGGAGATGACTTGTCCTCTTCTCATCTGGGAAAGCATTGTTCGAGAAAGACACTTCTTTTGACTGATGATTCCAGCAGCCCATGTGTGATCTGCCTTGGTCCACCTGCCGTGGCTGTATCTGCCACCACCTGTGAGAAGCTCTGACAGGAAAGAATTGGAAGACACTGTGTTCACATGGTCGAGTCTCACTAAAATCAGCATGTGACAGTGACTCCACAGTTTGTTGCAGAGTAGAAATGGGCTCTGCTGCTGCATCAGTCCAGGATGGTGGCGTACATGTTTTAGCGTGCTGACATCTGATACCTGACCATAATGTGAAACTTAAAGGAAAGTGCCAAAGTACATGAGTCACTTTATTCTTGGTCAATTATGGTGATGTATTTGAGCATCTTACCTAATAAGCTGGAAAATCCTTGAAATGACCAAACAAGCCATTTTAATCTCTTGCCTATTGAGTACTTTGTAAGAAATGAGAAAGCAGATTTGGGACTTTAGCTATTAATAGATGCACTTGCTGAGGTGGCAATAAACCAGCAGGAAGGAGGCAGAAAAGTGGCAGTTGTTGCTGGTTTCCCTTGAGAAAGCTAAATTAGAAATGTTCACTCATATAAATGAAGATATCCAACCTGCTTTTTTTATATTAATACTGACATTAGGATAAAAATGTAACAACAGCAGAGACTGGTTTCTTTTGACAAGTATTGCCCACACCAACTACTCAGTCTTTGGAGAAGTTTGGGAGGAGTTGTTCCCACTACATTCAAGATGGAAGATGACAACAAATTCAGTAAGAGAAGATGCCTGCATGCATACAGCCACAGAGATTTTTCTCTGTCAAAGTGGGAAAATTTGAAATGTGTTTGTCAACGTCCACCAACAAATAGCCCGAGGCCCCTGCAGACACAGTGGACTTCTTTCTCCTGGTTGGTCTGCTCTTTCCACTGCACAACAGAACGGTGCAAGTCCTGGGCGTGTAGGGGAGGGGTGTGCTGCATCCTGAAACACCAGGTATCTGTTCTGCTGGTGCTAATAGGGTTGAGGAGGAGGAGGAGCAGGAGAGAGCTGAAAGACGAGGCTTCGGTAAGCCTAACGTGCATTTAACCTTCAGAATTGTCACACCTCAAAAGAAAACCAGCCTTGGAGAGAAGTGCTCTCTTCTACTGCCTAGAGGTGCAAACATAAAGAATATGGCATGGTAGTGTATATATTACAGATAATTTAATATTATATGATACTTAAATGTCATGGAGACCATAAGAGAAAGGCCAAAAGCAACGCAAGACAGTGCAGCCTTAGGATTGGTGTACTTAGGTGCTGTGATCTATAACACAATCTTGGGCAAGACTCTTATGCCCAAATCCAACTAAACATTAATTTCTTAATGCATATTTGGGTATCTCATTCCCAAGAATTCAAATAGGCTTTTTGCTTTGGTGTTATGATTCCTTGGGTTTGTGTTCTGTGAGATGAGGATAAGAATAGTGCTTTTCAGTGCCCAGAGCTGTCAGTTTAGAGAATATTGGCTCTGCATCATATTCTGATGCTCCACTAATGGAAGAATCTTAAATGTGGTTGTAAAAATCATAAGCTTTTGCAGGTAAGTGTGTTTTGCGTTTTGGTTTGGTTTTGTTTCCCCCATTGAACTCCTCACTCTGAGAGATACACTTGGAAAATTGCTGGTTTGTGTAGTGATCCGGGGGTTTGAGTGTCTAGTTCCAATGTAGTTACTTTCATCAGCTGAGCGCAAAACCTTTTGACTTCACCATGTTTTCTGTCAACTTCTCCTTCTCTGAGCTCCCATTCTACTGTCTTTGAAATGATGGTGACAGTCATGCTCTGTTTTCTGATGACTTGGTTTTAGCCAACTTATAGAATTAACAGCAAGCTACTATCTCTCCTTATTAAAATAAATCACTTCTCATTCACATGGTGTAATTATTTAAATCAGCTTTTTTCCCCTCCTTTTCATCTTCTTTTTAATATCCCCCCACATGAAGTGTACCTGACAATCTTTTCAGGAGTTTCTTTTCAGGGAGGTGATTCACATGGTGCTTCTGTAGAGACTGAATATTTGAATAATTTATTTATTATTAGCATTCAGTGTGTTTGCAGTGGTATTATTGAAGAAGTAAAATTAAGTCAGAGGGGTTGTGCAGTGTGTCCCTAAGGGAGTAATTTGAACAGCAGAGCTCTCCTTTGTTTGGGAAAGTAGGTAAAATCCTAGCGGCATTGCTGGGGTCCTGAGGGTGCTGATAAGGTCTTGTGTTTGTGAGAGGATTTTGTAATGGCCTAAGACTGTGCAGTCGATAAAAAAATCCCAGTGAGGGACTGAATTTTGCAGTTATTCATACAGAAATGGTCACTTTGGGATGACATTTTTAGTTTTGCATTCTGTGTAGGACATATAGAGAGAGAGCTATGGATTAGTTATGCAGTGTATGTATGTAGTCTTTTTATTCCTGTTTTTCTAGTTGAGTGTGTAAGACAGTGTCAAAAGCTGTAATTTATTAAGTGCCTGAAATGCAGTCCTATTAACACTGATGTTAGAGCCATTAGTAGGGAAACGTGACTATTCACGTTCCCCATGACCAAAACGTCTGAGCTTCCTTTGGCCTCTGAAATTGAGAAGGAAGAAAACAACTGCGACAGGCAGGTCTGGGTAATGGTAGATCACATTTTTCCTTTCCCTGCCAGGAGCTGTGCTCTGCTCAGAGAGTGAGGGTTGTTTGCTTGTTGTGGTTATTTGTGTCCAGGGTTGGTGGATGCCTGGCAGCACAGTGGGAGCGTCTCCTAAGGGGCTGTCATATAGCTGGGAAGTACTGGGTGTGATCACTGCAGATACAGAGACAAGTCTGGCAGCAGTTGGTGTCACACCTTTCCTGTAAGTGGAATTTGGGGCTGGGCCACTTTTGACTAGGTTGGGGCTTAGAATAGAAAATTTCAGTGGTGTATGGCAGGAACGTAGCATACCACCAGTTAGATCACATTTTACAAAAGCAGTTCTCTGAACAAGTCATAGTTAGAAATTTGTGGTAAAATTTGTATAATAGCTTGGAAAATGGTAGAGTATGGAAGGATTTATTTTCTGCAACTGTGAAATTATTGTGATTGTTGCAGTCAAAATCTCTGGGCTGATGAGCTGGAGCATATGCTTCGTGCTGAGAGCCTGTGAATTTTTTGGCATTCCTAAACTGTGAAGGTGGCTGATATTAGAAGCAATTTTGGCTTCTGTAAGTCTAGAGTCTGTTTGAGAGCAGAGCTACAAGAGAGAGGCGTAAGCCTGTGCTTTATATGGTGATTACTATAACAAGAATAATATTGCAGTTGTGTTGCTATGAGCAGTTTTGGTGATGTACAGATTGCTATGAGCAGGGGAAAGCTGTTGTCAAGTTGGGCTGTTCCTTGACTACATACCAGGTTTCTTGTGCCAGACCTATATTGAGAGAATTAAAACAGAAGGTTTGGGAATATTTAAGGAGCTCTCTTGCTATGACCTGATGGGCAGTTACATGTTTTTGGATCCCAGGGGAAGCCAAAGCTTCATAACTGGTAAACAGAAGAAAATTGTGGAAAAAACAGTGTTGGTGATCAAGGCCAAGCAATGTTTCTGTCTTGTGGGGTTTTTTATATGCTGTCTGTGGTACTGTTGATTAACACTGGCAATAATTTTCCCTCTCTAACATGCTAAGAATTTCTTCTTGCCAGTCAGAGCAGATCTCTATGTTACTGGTTAAAGCTCAATAAGTTCTTGATTATTTAAAAGATTATTTCTTAAAGATCTAGGAAAATAGCAAATTAGTGGAAGTGGAATATTACTAGAAGAGCTTAATTTTATTTGGACTGTTGAGAACAAGAAGAGGCCATCTTGAGTTGAAGGGCTGGTCAGTGGTTTGTACGTTTGACTGCTATGGGCTATTTAAGCTAAATGTGAAAGAATCCGTTGGTTTCAGATATCAGGATAAATCTTGTCACTGGAAGTTCTTCAGTTGTACACTCGACAGTATGCAGAGCTCTGTGGATGGCCCAGCTTGTTCTTACAATTGTGAATTCATAATTTGATTTTCATGAAATTTATAACAGATTAGAAAATTAATTGGAACTCTGAGAGGGAAGGAGGCAGGATTTTCTTCTTTTTCAGTAGAAGTACAGTGTGTTCAGAAACACCAAAATGAAATATAGGGAATCTTTTGGGTAAGTAGTGCTTTACACTGCTGATTTCAAACTACTCGATCTACACTTGCCAAGATAGTAGACTGTGAACATGAACCTACTGTATACAGCACTTCTTCCTTGCATCCTTCAAAAGAAAGATGAAGTTGCACCTGGATCTTGAAGGATGAATTTTTTATAAAACAATCCTCTCTAATCAGCAGAGTGGGATAAACCCTTTTTTTTACAAAGGTAAGAGTCCATAAGGCTTTTAGACTAGTAAAGGAGTTTACCCTCTTTTTAATGTATTTAATGCTGATCACAAGTTAGCAAAGAAAATAGGATTTTTCTTTAAATTATTTTAGCACAACCTCTGTCAATTTGGAATTAGAATTGCAGGATCCTTGGCTTCATCCTACATGTTGTTTCTCTTCATTTCCTTTCTTTTTATAGGTCAGAATGTTACAGTGCTTACAATTGCATACAATAAAGGTAATATTCTCTTTCTCTCTGACAATATTTTTATGTCTAACTTGTCATCTGATCCCTAGTACATAAGAAGGGTACGATGCAGTTGAAATTAGAATTGTTCATACAGTGATGGGAAATTCAAGTCCTGATTTTTACATCCAGATATTTTGAATCAAGGTGCTAGGAACACTTCTTTCATTTTTATATTTCTACAGTACATCCTTGCTTTGCATCTTTTAAACACTATTTTATGTGAATAGATGCATTGTTTTTCATTATAGTAGAATAGGACATCCTGCTTTGTGAACCACAAGTTGAGTTTCTTATATTAATATATAAATATATATATTTATATATAAAGTAAGTTGTTTTTTCTGAGAAACAAGAACAATACATGATTTCTCCTGGAGATGGAAAAACAAAATAGTTGAGGCCGGTCTCACTTGATCAACTGTGTGTGTACAAACATTTCTGTGCCTGTGTGTATATTTAAATACAAGTATATGTGATTATCTAATACACTGAACATGTACAGAGAAATACACAGTTACGCAGGGAAAAAAATTCCCTTTTTGTGCTAAAGATTGGGTGCATCTGCCCCATTCTTATTGTCGTGAATGAGTGGTTTGGCCACTTTAAGAAGCACTGTCAAAGGTGTTGACAAAAGCAGTGTTTAATATGAATTTGTGAAAATACGACTTTACAGAGTTCAGTGGCAAAGTTCACTATTGCTTACTACACAGGTTAAAACATATCAAGGAGTATCACGTTAGAAGCAGCTTGGACTGATTTATTTGGAAGCCAAGAATGCAGGAGGGGCTAAGGGTGCAGAGGATATGGATGCAAAGATAAGGGGCCAAAAGGGTTTAGCAGCTCTTAATCACCAAGTATTCATGTACAAAGGCAAGAGTTGCGCCTCAACCAAGCATGGAGATAGGGGTGGAAGGGGTATCAGCCTAGCCCTCATCGTCTAAGATGGTGCTTTAAGTATCTCAAGCTTGAGGGTTTGCAAGCTCTATAAACAATTTTTTTTCTCTTTATTATTTGTGTTTCTGTCAGTTTTCCTTTTCAGTCGTCTGGAGCAAAACTGAAGTTCCTCCCCACTCCCCTTCAAGCAGTTCCAAGTTTTGATTGCTAATTCTTAAAGCAACTTTGAATTAAATAAACTAGGGTTATTGTAAAGTTGTTTTGTTTTGAAAAAAAAATCTTTACACTGCTATGAATGTATGTTGACGTTATGTCCATATCAACTTGCTCAATTACCAAAGACAGGTGTCTATCTGCGTCTTATGTAGAAGACACCTTATTTGCTGTATGAAGTCTAGGGAGGTCAGGGTATATTTCTGAATCTGTCTCTTGAAGATTTTGCTGATGAGAGAGGAGAGTTATTTTGTTGGGGTTTTTTTAATAATATCACAACTTGCCTTAGTCACACTGACAAGCCACAAGAATAGCTAGGTCTCCATTTGCAAACTTCATGTAGAAAGGAGTTAGTGGTTTGAAGGCATATAATAGCAAATGCTAGCCCAGATGCTTGTTTGATTAAGATATTGGAGAATGAGTTATTTATTTATTTTGTTGAGTTGTTGTCAGTCTGTGAACTGTTACAGCTATTTGGTTTTTCTTTTTGGCTTTCCTAGGCAGTTACTTTTACTGTGTCTGTAACTTAACTGCTGCTTTAAATGGATTACAATGTCTTGCTCAAGTACAACTTTTTTCACCCCCCCCATGCAAATGAAGCCACTGTTATTTGTAGGAAGATGAAGCCTGAAACATGCATTGATATCCCAGTAAGGGTTTGACATGACTGGTACAGAGTACAGCATCGACATTTGTCCGTACTGCTTTTGGCAATATTGCTCATTGACAAGACAACCTGTGTACATGAGTGCCCAGCATGTAGTTTCATACAGGAAAGCACTTCTACTCAAATTGACACCCAAAATATCCAGCAAACCCTGTATTTCCCCATACCTTCTATTGAACATCTTAATGCTGCAAGGCAAAAATGAGACAGGGCAGAATTGAATAGGGACAAAACCTAGTGAGCACACAGTACTGCAAGGTCATGACTCCCTGGCTTTCCAATTCAGTCAAGATGAGGCTAGCAGGGCTCCAATTACTTCTGAAGGACAGGATCCAAATTTACTGGAAGATTTCTGAAATGAATCCTTCTGAAATTTTGTTCTCAGGATCAGCAGTTACTCTTTTGCCAGACTTGCAAGTGCATATAGGTCTGTGACATCATGATTTATTTTGTAAACATTCTGTGATTTGACTGCTATCTTTAGAGATGGCCCTCTGTCTACATGGAGGTGTTTTTCTTAAGGAGTGACACATACTAAACTCTTCTAGGTAGCTTTTAGTTTCCACTCTTGGGAGGACAGATAGCAAAGATTAAAAAACAAACATTGCTGAGTTTTTCACTGATACTTTACTTTCTCTGTGATTAACTACAACAAAAAATAGTAAATAATATATTTTAGTAGAGGAGGAAAATAAGATTTCCTAGTGCACAAGACCACTGAACAGCTGTTTAGCAATCTACAAAGCGAGTAAAATAGGCCTAAGATGATGATGTTGAACTAGTAGTCTAACTAAAGACATACCCTCTTTGTTTTGTTTTGATTTTGGTTTTGGTTTTGTGGGGTAGATGGGGGGGTGTTTGTTGATTTGGTTTGGGTTGATTGGTTTGGGTTGGTTGGTTGATTGGTTGGGGGTTTTGTAAGGTTTTTGTAATTTATCCGAACAAATAGAGGCAGTGCTTTGAGTTGAATACTAATCTTTTCCACTGAAGTTCAGTTGAAAGTAATAATAAGGGAAAAAAATGTAAATAAGAACAGATCTTCACAGTTATGTGACAACAGATCCTGAAGTTTATCTGGATGTTTTATTCAGCTGGTAAACCTGTTCTATAAGCTGAAATTGTTTTCCAGATAATTGTTATCCATTGGGAGTGCACTCTCTAAGCCTGACAGGAGGAGGGACAGCTTTATAGACCCAAGACAATACGTGAAGAATCTTAAAACTGCTTTTTGGAACAGCCTATAACGTGCTGTTTGGGGCACATCCACATGTTGCAGCAGCTGGCCAAGAAACCTTGTGCTGCCTATCTGCTGCCTTGGAAAACTTGGATTCGAAACCATTAGTTGTGGTTTCATTTTGAACTCTAAACTCATATGGGCAACTCATATGTATCTGTAAATGTGCAACTGCTCCACCACAATTTCCACACATTTCAGGTTATTGTACATATATTAATACATAATTTGTTGAAAGTTGGAATATTCTTATCAAAGGACATGAAGTGTGTGAATCACTGTGTGGCAGCTGTAATTGGCATTGTGAGCCCTCCACTTTTATGTCTGTGTTAGTTAAAACAGCCACCTGCACTGCTGTTACAGACTACCCAACAGACATGAGACGTTGTCTTATTATAGGTCTCTTTTTCAACCTCAGCTTTCCTGAATCCTTCATTTAGGTTGTTTCTTCAGTATTTATTAACAAAAAATCAGGAAGGGAAATGCTGCTGACTTTGCATAGGAAGATAACAAGCTGAAGTCTGTAGAAATTCTTCCCTGCAGGTGTGACGTTTGGTCATTTAGGAGCAAAAAAAAAGCCTATATGATATAAGTACCTTCAGGTATGCAAACTGCATGCAAAATAATAATCAGGAGTTTTCCTGTTGTCCTCACTGGTTGGAAAGCAGCAGTTGCCTTTGGCCAGGAGACTGGCTGCTTAGGGGAGTCACTCCTTGGGGAAGTTGGTGAGGAACCCTCTGTGAGGGGCAGAGGAAGGTGGCCTCTGTGAAAGGAAACAGTCTGTCAGTTTGATCCTGCAGTTCCTGTGAGCAGCTACTGTTTCGGAAAGAGGCAATTTGAAAAGCAACATTTGAGACCTGTGAAAGGAGAAGCCAGCTGATATGGACTAATTGTAGTAAACTGGTTAATATTAAAGATGTCTTTAGAAATGCCCCATTGCATCTGAGTCGCCTTTCTGAGAATTTGGATGTACTTTTTTTTCTCTGCTTGGATTCCCTGAGCCGACAAGGAACAGTTTTACATCAAGCCCTGTTTCCTAAATGACTCAAGATTTAGCTAGTTCTCATGAATTTAGAACAAGTGCTGAAGTTTGAGAAGATTTGAACATGCTGTTCTTGTTTTACCAACACAAAGATTCATCCCAGCTTTCAGCGCACTGCTTTGTGGTGGTGGTTTCACAAGTCGTATTTCTTCTACAGTTGCTGAACCCTGCCAGGCTGCTGCTCTGCTGTAGTGCATTCTATTGACAAAGCTGACTGTCAGTTGCATTAATTAGCTCTTAGTAGTGATTTGTCTCCTACAAGTCAAATATAGGCTGCAAAAAATAAGCTTATATCTCTCCATGCAATTTTAATTCAGTTCTCCTGGTATGTGTACTTTAGGATACAGATCCTGTTATTATATAATTGCTTAACCTGGTTTTTGTTCTGTTGTTTTGGTTGGGTTTTTTTCCATTAGTCTCTTGCTTTATTCAGTGCATTAACTGTGGAAACTGAGATTTGGAGGACTTCTGTAAATATAGGGAAATATTTCCTAGCTTTCAACTGCTTTGCCTTTTGGTGGGTGGAGTTGGGTTTGGGTTTTTTGGGTTCTGCCACCCTCATGACTTCAATTTAGGTTGCTATTTGTACATGTAAAAAAATCTAGACTGAATGCGGTCACCCATTTGCATCCTGCTTACCAATTCTGTATGAGATGGTATGACTTTGCATATTGCATTATCTGAGGTGCTCAAAAAAATAATAAAAAAGGAACTCTTGAGCGCCCATTCTAAGAGTTTGAATCTACTCAAATAGAGACTGAAGTATCCAATTAACGAAAAAGATTATTCTGTTACTTAGTTGTTGAGTCGGGGGGTTGTCCCCCTTACCTCTGTCCACTACAAATGCTGCTTTATTTATTATTTCATTCACCAAAATTGAAACTGTGGGTCAGTTTCTGTTATTAAGGGAAACTATTTGCATTTTTTAGGACTTCAAAAGCTTGTCACTCTTAACAGAAGTATAGTATATGGTACCTAAGTTTATTCAGGCAGTGCTTCTTTGTAGGTGGTGTGGCACTTGGCAGAAAATCAAAATGAGAGGCCTTGGCCCTGTGGTGTCAAGCATCTAAATGTAACATGTCTAAATAAGATCCTTTAGATTTTTTTTATTCTCAAAAACTATGAAATGTTTCAAGAATGATAAATTACTTGGATCTTGGTAATAACTCTGAGCAGTTGCGTCATGCAGCACTTTAAAGCATTGTCTTTAAAGCATTGAACCCTGAGGTCAATGACAATAAGGTCGAGGGTCTATGGGTCAGAATCAGGAGAAAGGCTGACATCCTGCTGGAAGTCTGCTATGGCCCACCCAACCAGGATGAAGAGGTGGATGAATTATTCTACAAGCAGTTGGTGGATGTTTCCAAACCACCAGCCCTCGCTCTCATGGGAGACTTGAATCTGCCAAGTGTGTTCTGGGAGCTCAACACAGTGGAGAAGAGACAGTCTAGGATGTTCTTGGACTGTATGGAGGATAACTTCCTGTTGTAGCTGATAAATGAACCTACCGGGGGTGGGGCCCTGCTGGACCTGCTGTTTGCTAATAGATAAGGGCTGGTGGGAGATGTGGTGGTTGGAGAATGTCTCGGGTGCAGTGACCATGAAACGGTGGAGTTTTCAACACTCTGTAGAGTAAGGAGGGATATCGACAAAACCCATGACTCCTGGAGAGTGGACTTTGATCTATTCAGGAGGCTGGTTCAGAGGATACCTTAGGAAACAGCCCTTAAAAACAAAGGAGTCCAGAAAGACTGACATACTTCAAGGAAGAAATCTTGAAGGCACAGGAGAAGTTTTTCCCAGGTGTGCCAAAAGGTGAACTGTGGGGAAGACAGCCGCCATGGCTGGATAGGGAACTTTTGAAGGAACTTAGGGGAAAAAAGAGAGTTTATCATCCTTGGAAGAAAAGGCAGGTAACTCATGTTGTGTTTAAGAATGTTGTTAGGTCATGTATAAAGAAAATGAGAGAGGCAAAAGCACAATTTGCACTTAATGTGGCAACTTCTGTTAAGCTTTGCCAGGGCAGGTTCAGGTTGGACATTAGGAGGAAGCTCTTTACAGAAAGTGATTGGGCATTAGAATGGGCTGCCCAGGGAGGTGGTGGAGTCACCATCCCTGGAAGTATTTAAGAAGAGACTGGATGTGGCACTGACTGCCATGGTGTATAGTAGGCAAGGGGGTGTTAGGCAGAGGTTGGACTTGATGATCTCAGAGGTGTTTTCCAACCTAGTTGATTCTGTGATTCTGTAATGAAATCACAAAGCACCCCTTTTAGTGTGTTTGGGAGAGCACCATTACCCCTGCTTAAATGGAGAGTTTGAGTAACTTCTTCAGAGCAAGCCTGTGTCTTACCAGATATGGCAGGAGCCATGGGATCCCTGATCCCTCCTTGAATACTGCATTATTTTTAAAAATCCACCTTGAGAGAGATTCCCATCATAGTCCAGAAGCATATCCTAAAATTTTTAAATATCTGGCTGTATGTTTTGGACACAGAATTTCCAATGAATGAAAAACTGAATGGTCTCTCAGTTTGGTATGAAATTTGCTGTAGATTTTCTTTGTCTGTAATCAACATTTACTGTAAGATTGCTTCACAGAGGGCCAGGAATTGGCAGTTGTTACAGGGTGTGAAAGACCTTTTGCACTGGGACAAATGAGAAGGTGTGCATCATGACCAAGATATAGGGAAAGGAACTGGGGAATAATGGATTATCTGTAAGAAGTGACTATAAGCCCCATTAGTTACTTCCATGACTAGAGAGGGTACCTTTTTATCTCAGATAATATATATGACTCTTTACTGCAGGCATGGCTGCTGTGTAAAAGCTGGGATAGCTTTCATGTTTCAAACCCAGTGATACCTTCTGCTTTGGATTCTCGAACTTTGACTTATGAACTCTCTGAAATTTCTGCCAGGAGACTAAGGATATCTCAGGTGTTGTCCCTTGGGTGTCTGTACTGGCAATTAAGGCCACACATGTGTGTGCAGCTCACTCTGTCTGTACAGCTGTTGGAGCAGTCTTGTAAGCAAGTATGAGCTCTGTTATTTCCCTCAGTATTTTCTCTATTTAAAGCTCTCAAGTCACAGAGCACTCAAATTAAGTAGTTCATGCACTGTGGAATTGAAGAAACTGCCTTGGAGAAACTTTCCAACTGCAGCTGAATTAATGCTAACCAGGGCCTGAGGATTACTAGGAATAAATAACAAGTGGATAAGGGGCTGAGAAACCTTGCAGAGTTTCAGAATGTAAAGGTGGGGAGGCTGGGGACCATTATCTTATCTAAATGGTAATTTCTATTCTGTACGTTAATTAAAAGACATAGTGCACAAACTAGCATTTAGCAAATCTTCTGAAGGATCTTTTCCTAAGGGAATGTTTTGGAAGTAAATTATGAGTTGTACATGCCTGCTCAGTGCAGCCTGCAAGAACTGTACTGAAGCAAACAGTCCAAATTACATGCCCTCTTTAAGCAGTGGGGTTTTATAGACATTTATAGTTTTGAGAGAACTGTTTTTATTTTGTTCATAATAATGCGTTTTGAATATCATTATGTCAAAGAAGGAACAAAGCTATGTTTGTGAATCAGTGGAGATGGAGGAATCTGGCTCACAAATACAGAAAGGAGTCACCAGTTTTAAAATTTTCAATAGGAATTAAGAAGTTTACTTAATGATTCTTCTTTGTGAAGAGTGCTTGAACAAAGTTACCCAGAAGCAGTTTGGATTAGTTAAACCTTCTATAGGTGGGTCTGATTGTCTGTTTATTGTTGATGTTAGAAACAAGCTTCCCATTTAGTAATGAGAAAATATTTACATGGCAGGCATGCTTTTTATCATCTTGTCAGTTATGCTTTCTTTGCTGTCTTACTGTGCATTCATGACTGATTTGTATGCATCCTTGCTTCTTTGCAACACCCCATATTCTGGGTCTCAGGTGGAATGATCTCGTGCACTGGAAGAGGTGGGTACTGATGATATTTTATTTGATACTGTACCTTTTTATGTAACATAAGAACATCCTACCTCAAAAAGAGAAAACAACCCAAACCAAAAAAACCCAAACAAACAAAAAATCCCCTTGCAAACTACTTCTTCTCCCTTGGAAAACAGTAGAATTTCTTAGATTTGTAGTGATTGCAATGACCCCAGGTGCAGCAAATGGATAATGAGAGCCAAAGAACTGTCTTCTGCTAGGTTTAGAGGCAGGGACTTTGGGTTTTAAACTTTCACAGAGGGACAAATATTTCCTGATACGGGAAAAAGAAGTTACAAATGCCTATGTGGAATTAAAAGGTATTTGGAAATTAAATGCAACTCTGTGCCCCAAATACGAAATTGCGTGTGCTTTGCCTGGGCATTTAATGAAAATCCACTGATCCACTGTCCTAATCTAATCCAAATAATTAGATTTTGGATTAAGGTAGGCCATAGACATCAAAACCAGAACAGGTAGAGATAATTTTTGTCCAGTCTGAACCCTCTCTTATTATGCCTAGGTTTGTTTTTTTTCCTATTTATAAACCTCTGTATCTTTCACTTCAATGATTAATCTCCAGGCAGAGAACAAAAGTTATTAAGGCTAGAAACAGACAAAAAGATAAATGCTGACCTTTCTAATTGGCTCTTGAAACCTGAAATATTTACTGCTGAGAGGATTTCTAATGTTTGTGGAATAATTTGTCATCCAAACTAAGTATTTCCTGCTTCTCCGTGATGCCATGCTAACCTCAGATGAATAAATATCTGTTGGTGCCTCCACGTAATGGATTTTTTGACATCATAGTAGAGAGAAATCTTACTTCCTAGCAATTCACAGTAAACTTAAGTATCCAAGTGTATTTTCCCTCGCTTGCTTTGCTAAGGGCAATTGTGGCTGGAAATTAATGGTTTGCTTTTTGATCTGAAGTCTTTGGCGCCAGGAATCAAGACTTAATGATTCTCTGCATTGATGGGGAGCAGAGCATAACAACTCTCAAAGCTGACAGGGTGGCGTTTTGTTCTTCGCGCGTGTTCTCTGGAGTTACTGGAAAGGGCTGTAAAACCTGCGAGTCTTTGCTCCATTGCGGATTTGGAGTTTTCAGGACTAACTCCAGAGGTGGTTCTTTTCTCTGCTAGTACTAAAGCTGAGATGTCTGATAGTGCCCTAGAAAGCATGGTGTTGTCACCACTGAGAACACGCTTGTTTTAGCTGTGTTCTGCAAACTAGGTAGGATTAACTGTTTGCATTGCGCTGTATTACAGCAGGTTTTACTAACAGAGAATAGTAACTTCAGCATTTCACCGACAAATCTATAGTCTCTCCTCACAATAAGAACTCGGTAAACGTGATGAAGTGGATTGCCTTTGTTGCAGTGTTGATGTGTGAACAGAACGCCAGAAAGTACTGTTCTTTTCAAAGAGGGCGGAAAAAAGGCAAGCACAAAATAAAACCAAAAAAGACCTTTCCTGTGGCTTTTTTGCTGTGATAAATGCAGTGCGTTCCAGGGGCTTCTGAAAGTGACTTTTCAAAACTTGCCTGACACACAAAAGTGCAAATGCACTGAGCTAATCTTGAAGAGTAAGTAAAATCACATTGTGTTTGGCTTTGAAAAGAGTGGAGTGGTAAGCTATCCTCCTGGGCCCCTGATGGATAAATGAACATTGATGTTTCAAAATCAAATTATCCCATGTGAATTCACTCTTAAGTGTTATGTAACAGCTGAGGATTTTAGGAGAATTATGACGTAAAAGCCTGATGCTTATTTCATAAACTGATCATTAATTACACTTAAACAATTTACTACTGGGGTGAAAGAGTAGCTTTGCAGCTCTTTCATTTTAATTGCAGCATCTGTTGCAAACCTAAGTTTCTCTTCCCTGCTGTGCATTGTTGCTGCCTACATATTTTTGGTAGTGCTTTAGCATAGCTTGGTTGCTTGTTTTGTGAGGGGGTAATACGTGCCCACTCCATGAGACACTGACTGTGTGCTCAGGACAGATTTTGTACTTGCCTCTCTAAGTAACAATTTGCAAGAGCAAATTGTTGAGCCACTGTAAATGGTTTTGATCATGGTTCCCTAGCCATGCTTACCCCTTTTCCCCCCTGTCTCTTCTACCACTTCCAATTAAATCATGTAGGTGAAGGCACCTGTCATTGTACCAGCCTTACAAAAAGATCAATTTTTAGGTAATTTATGATTAAATTTGCCCTGAACTTCTGCTGTGGGACCACCAATGAGTCACATATCTCAATCTGCTATGTACTGTGGCAGCCACTTCAACTTTGAATTTGTTGCTCAGAAGTGAGAAGTAGGCCTCCATTTCTGCATTCCATTATTCCACTGTCTGAATTAAGAAAGAAGAATGGGCATTTCATAGTTACACTTTCCAAGGCAGGGATGTCGTGACACAGAACAGACTGTGGAAATAGATGCAAATGTTTTAGAGAAGGAGGAGTTAGTACCTGACCTGTTTTCAGGTCAGCAATGACCCAAAGCACTACATGGAATATCAATTAAAAAGGAAAGAAAGTCGGTATTATCCTGTTGAACTAAAACCAGAGCATCTTATAACTTCTCTTCTTCCTGAAAAATTTTTATTTTCCAAGAATAATTAACCTCTAACTTTGCAATGAAAATCTGAGTTTCTTGTTAGCCAGAGGTAAGTATAAAATATACGTTTCCTGAGAGGATAAAGAGTATCAAGATAATGATGCTCCAGGTTTGATGATAATTCCTGCAGCTCTCTTCTCCTGCAGCCATTACAGCAAAAGCAAACATGTTGCTCACCTTGAGCCTGTGATATGAGGCAGTGTACACAGCAGACACTGCCGGGTGTTGGTAAGCAGTTTTGGGGAAATGTTGACCAGTTCTTTACAGGTGGAAAATAGTGTTTTTCCCTCCCCCTCCCTCCCTTTTTCCCCCTTTTGACAGTGTGAATTTGGTTTGGGTTTTAGGAATTACTGATTTCACACAGACACATTAATAAAGAAGAAATATGTGCACAAGTTTTGAACTGTGTCTATTTACTAGTGTTGATGCAGAGAAAAGTGTTCTGGTACTGCCTTGTCTAAATACAGGTTTTAATTATTTTCCTTCTTTTCTAAAGGCGTTTAGGGAGCTGATAGAGCAGAATAAAAGCTTCATATACAGAGTGTATGAATATTATTACTAAAGCCTCTTTGTTACCCAGATGTTGAGTCCTGGTACCAGCCTAGGTGTCTGGTACACACAGTACACTGGGATCACCAGTGGGCTGATCTATAGGTGCTGGAAACACCAGCAGTGATGTTCAGCTGTGTCACATGAAGAACTAACTGATAGGGCCCTTGAAGTCTGTGGAGCTACAGGAGCTTTCACCAAAGAATTGTACACTGTGCGTGTTCTCAGCGAAGGAGTTTTAAGAAAACGTTTCCATAAAGACTGAGAATTTACTGTCATAATGGTGATAAGTGTCTTTCATGTAGCTAGAGTTTGACAGGCAAGAAAAAATGCTGGCAAAAACTGGGGGCTTTACGTTTAATTAGAGCATGTATGTTGTAAAATGCATTGCAAGAGGGGGAAAGTTTCTGCCCCATATTTAATCATATTTGCACAACTTTTTATACAATAATTATGTTTTACTCTGAGCATCAAGTTACACTGGGAAGTAAATAGTATAAGCTGAGCCTGAATTCTAAGTGCAAGTGGTGTTTAAAAAGCAATTAACTCAGAGAGGTGTACTGAGTGATAAACGGGGGAGGAGGTGAGCAGCTGAAAATGAAATGATCTTGCTGTAACAGTCTGATGTTCAAGGGATGCGATAGGGAAGCGACTCATACGTTGCCTGAATTTCTCTGGGCTTTTGCACAAGGCAAATCCTGGGGCAGAATGTTTGTATGCAAGGCTGCAGCTGGCAGTTTTGATTTTCCCTGTGGCTTTACTTTGCCCACAGTATTGATGAGTGTTTAATTACTGACTATAACATAGCTAATTATAAAATGTTCAGGTTTTATTATGCTTTTGGAAGACATTAAAGAAGCGAAATTCTATCAGTCTTAACTTTTGTCCCCAGTGACTCGTGAACCTGTGTGCAGCACTCTGACAGTTGTATGATTTACAGCTGGGGCACATGTTTGAAAGTAAACAGGATGAGGCTCTGAAGAGGTTGCAGGTTATCCAAGGGGCCTTTTGATTACTAATTAGCTTAAATATTTTCTTTGTATGCAATTCTCTCAATCATGCAGGTGTGTCGCACTGCCAGTCATGTTTCTGGGGGCAACATGTGTACAGGAGCTGAACAGTCCCCCCATGGCTTTTATTTATTTGGATCTTTCAGTCAAGCATTTCCCTTCAGAAATGACAGACACAGCCTGAAGTAATAGAATTTGTGAAATAAATCTAGAGGGATGCAGTGGGTGATGAGTCACTGCTTCACTTAACGTTTCTGTCTTTTAAAATGCTTCTTTTGTCTGTAACTTAAAACTCTTCCCAGTGTTGGGCTGGTATTAATCCTTCGTGGTGTTCAGGGAAGAGAATGATTTACCAAAGTTAGGAAGAGTAAATTCTGACAGCGATTCAATTTGCCAGAAGAAAGAAAGAAAATGTAGTTTCTTTAAAGACCTTCCAGATTTTTAACCTAATTCTTGCAAGTGCAGTAGAAATTATTTAATATTCAAAACAGCAATGTTTTGAAATATGAGTAACTTTTAAAAGTGTCACTGCAGTTGCTATATTTAATAGTACTTATTTGGAATTAATTCAGAGCTTTTTTTTTTATTTATGTGTTGTGCTATATTTTGCTCTACAAGAAATACAAAACTGTAGCTGTACCTCCTGAACACGTGGCTTGGGCAAGTTTTGTGTTGATGAACGTTTGTTAATGCAGTTTTGCAGACAGATTCTCCTTGCAGGTACACTGTATACCACCAAACCCCATTTTTGTTGGCACAGCTGCGTTTACTAACTAGAATGACTTACTTCAGAGTCATCATCAAATACAAATTGGCACGTGGTGACTCTCTCTCTGTCGCACTGTCCCTCACTGAGCCTGGGTACCTGCTGAGAAGTGACTGCAATCTGGTTCCTCAGGAGTGTGAGACAGTGCACACCAGGGTCATGCCCCAGCCCTGCTGCTCTCTGCTTGCCCTTGGCTTCATCCAAAGGTGATGTGAACATGTCCCTGGCTGGCTGTGGGGCAGGATCTTGCTGTACTGGGTTGCTCATCAGCAATATGGCAACTATAACTCGTTAAGTTGAAGTTTTTGAGGATGTTGGTGTATTGTTTATCCTTATCAAAACTGGAGAATATTTTAGTGTTGTTACTGCTGACCAATTTTTTGGTTATGCAGATAAGGCTCCTTTTGGAAACAGGATACCTCAAGGTATTTGAGAGTACAATGTTAAGTATCATCAATAAGCAAAACTCCACAGCTATAGATTAGATCATACCTGTGACGGAAAGATACTACCAGGAAGGGCTGTGTCTTCTGGCACAGTGCCGCACACCTTGCCTGTTTCTGTGTGGTTTGTTTGCTCTTTGCTGTCTTGTAACAAAAGCTATTCCAGACCATTGTTTCTATCCAAAGGTCTTTCTGAACTTGAAGTTCCATCAGTCAACAAGGAGGGCAGAAAATCAGGGCTACCTATGGTAAAAATAGGACAAATCGGGCTCAAAGGCTCAGAAAAGGATGTTACAAGGATTGTTACAAGGATTGCCTATGCCATTAGTTATGGTGCATTTTATTTAGAAACAAGGACTCAATCTACATTTGTTATCCATTGCTTATATGGTTGGCCACTTCTGTTTTCAGTAATACTTAGAAGTACATTGTAAGTTGGCATTTCTTTGCAATACTTAGTTTAAAATACAGATATAAGGGAATAGGGTTTGGATGGGGTTTTTTCAAGGTTTTGTTACTTAATATGTTTTTAAATGTTTTGTTTTATATTGCCAGTGTGAAGTGCAGATCAAGTTGGCATTGTTGCAGCCCCCATGTGTAGGTGTATAAAGAACACAATTTTGTAAATATCAGTTGATGCATCTTTGAGTGTTTTATGGAACATAACATAAAAGGCACATTCTTGCCAAAACTTCCTTTGTGCTGGACTTCTCTCTAATGTAATTTCCATCAGTAAAAGAATAAAGAGAGCATGGTTTTGGGCCCATTTTACTTGGCAGTGCACAAAGGAAAAGAAGGTTGGGGGTGGGGGGAATGAGAGTATTATTTCTCAGCTACTTCACACAAAGAAATACTGTACTGCTTTCAGAAATCTCTTGGTACAAATGCCTCCTGTCACAGGCGATCAGTGTTATGCCATTTTGACACAGCTGTGCAGAATACTGCAGTATGTTATAAAATTGTTGCCCTGGACTCAGTACAGGAGGGCTGGAACTGGGCAAGAGATGTCGGTCTGATTTTCCATTCTCACATGGTTGCTAATTGTGGAAGGAGAATCATTTCAGTGAGCAGATCTTTGGAAATAGTGTTGTCTAACATAGTGCACTTAAAGGAGGCTCACCTAGTGCAGAGCTGGTTGGAAAGAGGCTGACTTGGAAGGACCAAGGGTGTCTGTCTGTCTGACTGTCTTTGGGTCTGTGCAGTCAGGAAGGGGTAAAAGACAACTTTCACTGCTTGCACAGCACTCACATTGACTTTGCCTTCTGATTTTGTCAGTATGTGTCTATCGCAACCCTGGTAGTTTAAAATTCCATTGGTTAGTCTTTCCCTAGTTTGAATTTAAACACTAGACCTTGGTTGAATCCTCTGTCTTAAAAGGCATCCGAACAATGTGGGAGGGTTGGACGTTTTGCGAACTTGTTATTTCAAGCCTTTATATCGGTAAGAGTCCTGCCAATGCCTTATCCCAACCTGGTAAGTTTGACTATAGAACATGGAGTGCATGGCTCTGTGTGCTGCTGGCAGCCGTGTTTTCTGCCAGTTCTCTTAGCCTGAGCCAAAGTTTAACTGTGTAAAAGAACTGAAACCTCGCTTTGGAGGGATGAGGAGGGAAGAAGGCAGAGACCCACAGGCTCTGCCTAGATCAGGCAGTACTGCTTCCAGAGAGAGAACAGACGTGACCACCAGCAGTTACCCTGTTTCAGCAGCTGCCTAAAGAGTTCAGGAGGAGAGACTGTGCTGTGTGCTTGGCATGCACTGGAGTTGTTCTTCTGTTGCAGCCCCACACAGGGAAAAGGCAGAAGGTAAAGAGCTGAAGTTCCCCATGGTTTTTAGCATAAGCATGCGCACATGGACATGCTTCATGCTTGGTAAACTTAGATCCCTGTTGCCCTCTTTCAAATGATCTGTGTAATACTGAAAATGAGGTAGCAGTAAATAAAATGCTGAGCCTAATTTGCAACTGTCAATAAACAAATATTTCCATTTTATTTTATGTGCGCACATTTAGTCATCAGATGTTTCTTGCAGTCCTGCTCTTCATACGTCTCTCCTTTTGGGAGCATATGACTTTTCTCTTCTGAGTACAAACTTGCACTGCTTAAACTAATTTAATAAAGATGAGAGTGGCCATTACTTCATTAATGTGTGAAAAGAAAGGAAGATTCAACTCACTTGGCTTCTGCCGGTCTCAAGTGCTTTGAAGGCAGATGACTTTATTCCCACACTTAAAATTTGAATATACTATCTTTTTTTGTGCTCGAAACATGAAACTTCCTCATTAGTTGACTTACTGTGAGAACAACCTCTAAATCTGGTTCTTTGACATAAAACAGAAACTGAAAATTTTATACAACTTACTTGTGTTCCATTGAATTCCATCAGATTTTCTTGGTGTCCTTTCATTTTTCAGTTTTCATGAAAGTGCTGCATTTCAAATTTAGTTTTAAGATACAGTTTTTTGATGCTGGTTCAGTATTGCAACCTGTTCTATTTGTAGCATGTGTCCAATACATGGCTCAATACAACAAGCTGTCATACTGAGTGGGGAGAGGATTTTGGAGATTTGAGAGAAGGCACAGGCCTGTCTGAACTTCTTCATGTTATTGGGGCTTTTGTTTATATCAGCCATTGGATTTCCAATGCCAGGTTGGTTTTTGGTTTTGTTTTTTTTTGGTTCTTGAAGTTGAGGAAACATCAGTATTTGTGATTCTAACACATTTTGAAACAGAATTGATGTATTTGTTTGCTAGTGTATTCTAGCAAAAATTGCATAGGCATTGCATGATGAAAACAACTGATTTTGCCTCTGGGTATCCCATTTTATTCACAGCAAGAAGGGGAATTGTGATGTGCATATGACGGGCACTCTGTGTTTGCGTAAATTGTTTCATTTTATAGTTGATCCGGTGTTTCCCTGTTATTTTAGTTCTCTCAGACTTTTTTATGTGGTCAGTTTAACATTTTGCTTCAATAGTGTCTGAGGTTTTGCAGGTTCTTTAAAGTACTTTCTCTTGTATCTCTCTTTAAAAGAAGTTTCTGCTCCTGTATAGATAGATTTGCAGCTTTGCACAAAATGCCGGGTCACAAATCCTGTACCTTCAAGTGAAATATAACTTTGTGTTTAACGTGGGTCAGGTTTTAACTTTGTTTGCTTTTAAACACGATTTCATGCTTTATTTTCATAGTAAAGGCTCACTGGCTGTTTCCCTGCAAGAACACGGTGTTCCTTAATATTTGCCGTTGGTGTGGATGTAGGCTACAACTAACACAGTAAGAAGAAAGGTTTTTATCCGTATTTGTATAAGGTGTGTGGTTTGGTTTATTTTTCTGCACTGGATGTGTTGTTAAATAATAACAACTATAGCTCAATGTTATTTCTAGACAAGTTTATAAAAGAACACACATCACTTGAACGGCTGTTAGGTATTTTTTTACCTGTACTGTTGCATGGAGAGTACTGTTCAGTATGTAATCTATTAGATTACAGCATGTTCTGTAGGTGGAAAGAGCTATGCATGATACCCTAGTGACATGTATATAATTAGTTCTGGGGAAACGAGCGTGAGTTATGGTTCGGGGTCATCTACATATTAAAAGAGGTTTGTGTTATTTTCTTAAACAGATGCAGAATGCTTTAACTAGATTGAAGTAGTTCTGGTAGTGCATTTTTCTTTCCCTTGTGTAGAACAGCCTGCACTCTGAGGACAGAAGGGGATGTGTGCAAGTCACCTTAGCATGGCACAAGAGACATTGATTGCTCCTGTATATCATCCATAGCTTTGGTTTTGTTCTGCATCATGCTTTGCTTGGTGTGGGAAGCCTTGGAGCTTCTTTCTGAAGTGACCATCTCCTCCACACAAGCTGAGTCTGGCTTTGCCACTGGCTGGAAGCTCTGTGAGGAGGAGGGACACGCATTTACAAGTTGGTTGGCGATTGCTTAAATGGAGAAGTAAATGCTGGAAAACAAGGCTGCCTCCTGTCTGGTTGACTGAAATAAGCCCAGATGAGTATTTCACCCAAACAGAATATCTCCCTTGCAGTGATTTAAAGCACAGTCTGAAGCTGAGTGTGTGGAGTGAAGGAGAGGTTTGTGATGAGCAGGTTATTGCATCCAACATCTGCAAGAGTTGGAAGACTCTCACTCTCTTCTGTGTTGTTTTGTTTTGTCTTGTCTTTAAGGAACGTGACTTTTAAGCATGGCACTGTGCTTCCTGTCCTGCCAGGGTGACAGCTGCGATCCTCTGTGGGGGTGGACTGCAGCCAGTTGCCATGGCAGTAAAAAGCCTCCCCAGCCCAGGAAGGCAGTGCTCCATCACTGTGTCTTCCCTGGGAATTGGCTGCAGTGGCAAAGACATCTTTCCCTGCTGGGGAGCCAAGCTGCCTTTGAGTATCTCATAGGTGATTGAAATGTACTGACCCTACCTTATGTGATTTGGAATCAGAGGATAAGAGTGTTTATTTTTAGCCTGAAGGGGTATCCTGCCATATTGAAATGCATCTCTGCTCTCATGTGGAAAAACATACATTTCTGGAGTACTGTGTTTCTGCTGCCTAGCAGGGATGCCTTCCCCTTACCTGCTTCCATGCAAGAGCACAAGTGCCCATCAGACTTCCTGAGCTACATCAATCAAATCCTGTATTTAGTCTCCATTCTCTTGCTTTTTTAAGTTACATTTCAGTACTCTGTGATCAAATGTAAAGACAATTCTTACATAATCCACTTAAGTTTGGCGGCTTTAAGGTTCCATTGTGAACTCATATGGTGCCCTTCAGCTTCATTGACTTCAGGAGCATTTCTGATGCACAGGATGGCAGGGGAGATTTGCATCTGAAATGCCCAAGTAGTGCAGCGAGGGGAGGCAGCCAGGAGCATTCTCTTGCATGTTGCTGTTTTCCCGATGTGGCCTTTCTATCAGAGGATAACACTCATCTTCATATGATCCAAGTATCCAATGGTTAGAAGGGAAACTGGTAGCTATTTCTGTCTACAGACAAAAGATGTCCTGAGTTTCAAAGCTGTTGTATTCCCTCACTCTCTGCACACACAGGAATTTCATATAATCAAGCTTGTAAACCAAGCCTGTACTTGTATAACTCTTTTTTACTTTGTTTTGCCTGCTGTGGAAGCTGCCACATAAAGCAAGCAGTAAAGGGAATCTTCAGTAGAGTTTGCTTGAAAAGCTTTTGTAATAGTTTATTTTAAATCCTTGCCTCTGTGTGGGTAAAATATAATTAAAGCAAGAGATGGGTCGTAAATGATGCTAATTCAGAAAATACATTAAGTATATATCATCAAAGTTTTTATTTCTGAAAGTTCTAATTTTGTAAAAATACTGGGAAGCAATGGAAGTAGAAGCCTGGTTGCATTGTAAATAGTGTAGAAGTATTTTAGTAACTCTAGTACTAATGAGCAGAACATATTTTTTTCCTTTAATTTTTTTTCAAATGGCATTAGTATTCCAAACAGCAAAATCCCTGGCTGGAGAATTGTAGAAATGATGATTGCTCATTAGCAAATAGAATACAGATGTTCTGTTCAGTTTGCCTGAGTGCTTCACATAAACACCTTGGGGAGTGACTGGCACAGAGTACAAAACTTGATAGCGTAACAGTGTGCTGAACACTTTGGGGCTGGCAACTGAAGCAGAAGCATACCATGTAATTTTGTAAAATTTCATGTAATTTTTAATCATTTGTAGTGTTTGTGTAATGTGAGAACCTTCATGTGGGAAGCGCAGGGCAGGGGAGGTGTCTCTACAGGTCTGTAATCAACACCAGAAAGTAGAGTTGGGTCAACTTTGTGGAGATTGTTTGTGTCTTTTTTGGTGGACTTTCTCCCTTCAGCTAACAAAGGAAGAAATTTCTATCCCCTGTCAAGGTTTGTGTCAGTTGCTCGTTTTTGTGTTTGCCTGACCAGTTGCCGAGAATTTCTTGGGCCTCTGAAACAGTATGTTTTGGGTTCTTTTCTCCTATGTCTTTGGGTAAGAAATTTGTTGTTCCTCCTCTCCCTTTCATTCTTCCATCCTCCCATCTCCAACAATAATCCCAACAATTTAACAACTTTATTTTTAATTCATTTTTAACCATACAGGTGCAGTGACTGTTTTTGAAGATATTTAAGGAAGGACTGGAGTAATAAGGCGCCATTAGGAACTTTCTGATAGTTACGTGTTGGTGGCTGTAGGGTTTTGCATCCCAGCGTGATGTTGCTACATTCACAGTTTTTCTGCCAATGCCAGCAGTGCTTAGGGGGCAGCTGAAAGGGGAGACACCCCATCTCTGCTGAAGGAGCCAAGAGAGTTAAGCCTCACTGTGTCTCTCACTCTTGGACTCTGCTCCTTGCAGGATTTTGTGAGAGTTGCCTTTCAGTGAAGATGCAGGAATAGTTTTGATGTTAAAACCCATTTAACAAATAATTAATCTTACTCGTACAGTTGGGTGGACTGCTAAAGAAAATGGATCTTTAGCTGTGATATTACTCTGACCTCTTGCCATGATGTGTGTTTGTGTTGCACTTGTTTAGTTGCCAGGGCCAAGCTGGGAAGAACCTGAATGATCTCTGAAAGTTTCAAAATGCATTTATTTTTTTAAAGAACGTGTTGATTCCAGTGGGTTCTTTTGGGTTGTTTCAGTTGCTTGGTTGGGGGTTTTGGGCTTTTTTTGCTGTTTTGTTGGGGATTTTTTGTTTATATTAGTTTTTGTTTGATATTTTTACGTTGGGAAAATGTCTTCAAATGGCTGCTGTAAAGGCATGGAGCAGTAAAATTGTGCTTCAAAGCAGTACCTGTTTCAAACTGCAGCTGAACTACCCTATGCCAGACCTGATTGCCTGCTGCAGCTACTCTGCAAAATTATTACGCTGTGGTACATCCTTTGCAAGCAGTTATTCAAAAATTACTTTGTGGAGGCTTACTGGACTGTTTGAAGTAGCTTTGTCTTTTCCACCCTAGTGAAAAAATTCTTGAAAGTATTAAACCATGTCAGTGCTGGGTATTGGTCAAATGAGAAGATGGCATTGGGCACCCAGGGAACTGGTTACAACCTCAAGGCTTGTTGCTTGTGAGATTCCATCTCCCTTTTAAGCAAATACTCAAGTCTAATGGAACTTATTAATGTTAGTTTGCCCTGCTGGGTTGAAAACAATCTGTCTAAATGTTAAAAAACATAGTAGCTATCAGAGTTAAACCACTTCTAGAGGCAGAATCAAATTAAGTAAATGAAACAGGTTACATCAGCATGAAGTGACTCTGTTTATAAAGAGTACTTTGCATTTCTAAGTCTTTTCACAGTCATAATTGAGAGAAGAATATTGGGCAACTTCATTTACAAAGCTACTGTTTGCTTCCTCCTCTTACCCTAAAGCAAACGAAATAGGCAAGCTCCCAATTTGGAATCTATTGAATGAACCCAAATCACTTATGTGCTGTTTTGTTGTTGTGGCAGCAAGGCAAATAGATGTGAAAAGATTAGCCAAACAAAAAGGCAAAAATCTTGGCCCTGTTGTAGGGATTTGGAAACCCAGTTAGTAGTTCATCAATTGTTAGGGCTGCAGGATAAATGCATGTAGGTAGAAGCAAGCTGAAAGTAAAGTGCCTCATTTGCGGGATGTGTAGCAATACCTGTGATAAAGATTTAAGTTTTTGTGTCATCTCTTCCTTTCTGATCCTGACTCTGGTTCATTGCACCTTCACTAGGTATTGGAAATCACATGAACAAATAATAGCAAGGGTGTGATGGACAGCATGTTAAAGAAGAAAATTAGTTATTATGTTAGCTTAATGACCAGGACACTGACCTGTGTTGCAAAAAAGATATATCCAAGACAGGTGTTAGTGAGGACATAAGGTTTCTTATTCAATAATATTTTAAAAACCTGAGAAATTGTAGACTTCAGGACAACTGCAGGAATTACTGTCAGCTAAGACACATGTAGTAAGAGGCAGTCTTTACCTTAGAAAGCTTACAGAGAGAGTATACCAGCCAGGCAGCCCATGCAAAACAGAAAAATAAAGCTTCATCCATTTGGAAAGGAGAATGAAACACATTACCTGAAACCACAGTGTCTGCTGGGAAATTGGGTATGAATTTGAGGCTGTTCTACTCCCAAGGTTTTGCTGGTTCAGTTTGCTAGACCTAGGTATAGCTGAAGAAGAATTGTTCCCATATATCTTACTATAGGGTCCATCCTTGAATAAGGAGTGCCCAGAGAGTGTCCGGATAGATTGACCCTTCCCATCACTGCCTGATGTACTTTACTTTGAAATTGATAAATGGAGTGGTAGAGAATTGATGCTTTGATATGAATTATTCCCACTGTTATTAAATAATATACATGACCACAGTGACCTACTCACTCTCTAAACTGGATTCCTTCTTGTGGCTTAATCTTGGTAATGGCTTTGTATTTGAACTACAAACTGTCATGAGTGAGCTGTGGGCTTCTGAAGAAAGGGGCAGCAGAAGGAAGTTGGTAGATTGATACCATATCATGTGTATCATAAAGTAAGGTAGTAAAAAGCCCCAGGAAATTATATTTCTTAAGTAATGCAATCAGAATTGCACTCAGACAGAGAAGATGGCTTTGTATTTACTAGTTGTGTTTACTGCTTCTTCTAATGTGCCTAAGGAAACTTCAGGAAGTAGAAAATGGAGTTCTAGACCTGAATCTGTACAGTTACTTTTGGGAATAACACTGCAAAATGAGTGAGCTTGATTTGCTACACAGCAGATGCCAGGATTATATGATGTGGAAGGAATTTTTTACTTTTAAACCCTTTCAGTGTGATGACATGCAGGGGAGGGAAAGGAGGGGCTGACATAAGTGCCCTCATGTTTTTTTTAACCTCTTCAGTGCTCTGAATCCAGAGATACCGGTTGATTCATGCAAGCACAGCCTGTCTGCATAGGTGGACGCTACCAAAACAGTAATTAAATGTAGTGTGTGTTTCTGGACTAGAGCTAAAAGGGAACAGAAAATAATACTGTTTATTCTATGATTTATAGCCATGCTGCTGTAAACAGAAAATGCAGCAAACAGAAAGAACTGAGTTTGTGTGAAAATTGATGAAGAGTACAGTGTGTCTTTTTTGGTATTTATGCATTATTTGAGTTTAGCAGACTATAAAGCTTTTGATTATAGTCTTCTCAGTGTGCTCTGCTACACTGTGCAGCATCTCAAAATAAAATGGACCAGCACTTGTTTACAAAAGCTAAAGACTTTCAAGACCAGCTCATGGGAGGAGCAGACGTTATTTGGGCATCATGTTGTGGTCTTGCAGTCCGTGCTTTGCCATGTTGGGCCAATTCATGGAGCTTCATTTGCAAAAGCTGCTTCATGGAGAAGAGAGGAAACATTTGAATCAACTTTCTTGTCTTTTGTGCTAACTTAGTAAATGTCATTGCTGCTATATTTAAAGAAAGTGATATTTCAGAGCCTTTATTAAAATAAATTGGTGTCATTTGCAAGCAATGATCCTACCATTCGGGAGAGCTTTCTGTGTTGACTGTGATAAGGGGAAGAAGTCACGCAGGTAATATTCAGCCCCAGGTGTTTGGGGTGGGATCAGGCAGGATCGTGGAGTGCCTGCTGAGCTGGCAGCCCACACGTGCTCCTGTGGCACAGAGGGCCAGCACACTGCCCTGGCACCACGTTTCACTCCCACATCCTCTTCATTGTGCAACTGAAAACTGCGAACTGAGAAGTGCTCCCGCTACCCTGCAGGCAGGGTGCTTTAAGCCACCACCTCCCCTTCCCACAAAGTGTTTTGGGGTGTTCGAATGTTTTAGTTGGACAGGAAGGAATGTTTTCTTCACTAACTTAAAGAGGGTGAAAATGCTTTCTTGCCAAGGAGAGACAAAAAGGAGGAGGTGGGGTGGGCTCCACTGAAGCAGGAACAGTGTGAAACCTCAGGTGACAAAATCTTACGGTGTTTCCCTTTTAGACGCTAATTATGTTCAGGGTGACTTAATATTCAAAACCTGTTGAACCTGTTGGCAAGAACAGAGCCTCATTGCAGAGGGTTTGTTTGTTGATACCAACTGCATTTCAATTGCCTAGTGATAGTGTTTGTTTTCTTGGAATTTGCTTTCTGGTGCAATGTTCCAGCTGTCCTGACTGCAGCCGTGCAGAGGTGGAGTTGCTGTGGGCCAAAGTACAGCGGGGCTGCAGGCACCTCACAAGCCCAGCCCTGCTGTCAGAAGGGTAACAGCAGAGGAGAGGACTGTTGTAGCTTCATAGGGGCTGAATGTGGGAAACAGGGAAAACTGCAGTCACTTCCTACTTCCACTGGCAGGCACAGCCGGTGTTAAACCCGTTGCTTTTGTAGGAACAGGCTGACCTACTTATTAAGGCATTGTATTTCAGTGTTCAGCTATGGCTGTCTGCCCCAAAGGGGTTGTGTTTCCAACCCTGCCAAAACTCGAGCCCCAGCCATGTCCAGCCTTCTGGGGAGTTTTGGGCAGGGCATGTTGATGTCTCTGTCTGGTGTGAGGAACTCTTGAACCACAGCAATGACACAACACACTTACCCCTATCAAAGGGAAAAAACCTGAAAGAACTGATTGATTTATGCCCAAGAGGAATAAGAAAATAGAAAATTTTTGAGGAGTGATGTTTAAATGTTATGAAAGGTTTTGACCAGAAATGTGTTTTTGATTGCATTCTGTGGTGTAGAAGGGCAAGCCACTAATGGCAATAGCTGTAGGTACACTTGGGGTATCTGAAAGGAACACTGCTTTGCCAGCTTGTGAAATTCAGAGGTGGTTGTAGTCAGCTGCTCTTCCCTAGCTGCATTTGTGAAGCATAGGATTCGAGTTGGCTTGAGAGGAACACATGCAAATGAGCAAGTTTGGAGAAGACCAAACATCTGTGTGGGGTCAGGGAGGAGCTTCCTCTGTATTCGGTCAGCTGGTGGCTCCGTGTTGATGTGAAATTTGTGCATCTCATGTCATGGAGGTGATGGCATCAGCCATCACAGGAGGCAATTGTGCAGTTCTTCCAAACCAGGGCTTTGGACTATTATAGCAAATCCAGATTTTTGTGAGCAGGTGTCAAAAGTGTGGTGGTGGGTGAGATGCAACGACACAAAGAAATGACCTTTCTGTGTCAGACCATTGCTTCTGCCTGTGCTCTTGGGGCCAGTTTTTCAGAACTTTTGGATGTCATTTTGCTACACCAGTGAGAAGTATCTGCTCTATCAATCTGTAACAGTGAACTCAGACTCTGCTGTTCTCATTGGAATATATACACTTACATGACTTTACCGTAAAAATGGATTTGCCGCTCCAACTCGACCCCCCCCAGCTGATTTAAAAGAAAATTTTTTGCTATGTTTTACAGAGGCTCTCACAAATATATCTCTTCAGTTTCCTTCTGGAAAGCCAACATAGTTGTCCAAATAGAGTTTTCCAAGACATTTTTTCCAATTTTGCCCCCTGAGAAGCTGTGCCATTCTTCAGTAATTGCTGTGTAGCCTTGACTTTATGAACCATGGAAGGAGGAGTTCATGTAGACATGCTCAGCCAGAATGTTATCACATGTGTTGGAGAATTCATTTTCTCACCTTTTGCACTTCTTCTCCAGTGCCTTGTACTCACATGCATATCTCTTTTTCTTTGATATACACATATACCCTTGCCAAACTACTTAATCTAAAAGTTTTGAAAGAAAAGAATGTCTGTCTTTAAATTCTTGAGAGGCAGTCTGCTATCATAATCATAGAGCTATTGGATTACTATCCAGAGATACAAAATGACAGACATCATAGTTAATACTCATCAGCATCCTTTCTAGCAATCTCAAAGCAGTCCCATCAGTAAAAAGCTTAAGCAAGCTGTGCTGCATTATCATGATTGAGAGCCAGATCAGGTTTGATGTTGCTGGCTGACATGAGTAGAAAATGAAGTTTTCTGACTTCTAAAACTAACATTATAAATAAGCTCTTTGTTACATTGCAAATACATCCTCATGCTTCTGTTAAAATACCCAGTGGTGACATGAAAACCAGCCACAAACGTGTTTCCAGATACTTTGCTGTGAAACTAAAAGGAAGGGAGATGCTTATGTTCATCTCTGACAAAGGAAGATGTAGCTCAGTGTACACCCAGCACTAAGAGTTTGGGGGTTTATGAATTCCAGGCCCTTTCCAGCCAGTATCAGGTCTAGCAAAACTTGATTTTTAATCAGGCATAATTAACACTGTTAGTCTCCTCTGAAAGAAGGAGAGACTTCTCCCCAGCCATTTTAGGGCTTTACACCGTTTTCCATAACTGTGTTAAACTTTTAAAAGGTAGCACTTATTTTCTACTCTAAGGAGTCCTGTAACTATCAGATCTCTTAACTTTGCTGGAATTTCACTGAAAATTTTGCATAAAACAGAAACATTTTAATTGATGTATTCCCAGAGGAAGAATATCTGTGGCTTTTATAATTAAAATCTTCCAATTCTGTAGTACATGGCATTAGCATATTTGTTGTACTGGATGAAATGTTGCACGAGATTTATGAATAATTGTTTCTAAATTGGGGCATCAGGTATTTCTTACAGGAGGGGGAAGGATCCCTTGCAAGGTTTTCAGTTCTGTTTCTGAGTGCATGTGCAAGAGAGCTGTGTGCCTATAAATGACAACATTAAAGTGAAAAATAAATAGAAGCTTCTTTTCGGTTTTGCATTTGCTTTTTTGGAGGTTCGCCACCCTTATCCTTTGAGATTTCCCTACGCCCTGCTGGAGACAGGAAGTAGAGAAGCAGGGAGATGCAGAGTACAAGAGAAAGACTGGGGAGCTTAGAAATTCTTCATCTTCTGACCGTGCAGGATGGTGAGATGCATCGGAGGGCCTCCACAGGGAGGGAGTAGCGGGGTAGTGGGACTGTTTGGCACTGCCGTGAGAGGGCAGGCTCTAATTAAAGATGAGTGCACAGAGATGGGGAGGGAGGCAAGGCAAATGTGTTCTCTTTGTTGGTTTTGTTGTCATTGACCTATTACCAAACATTAGGATCCGTTTCCCCAGCCAGCCTGTGCTTTACTATCACAGACACTCAGGTCTGATGATGATGATGTTAGTAAATTGGGTTTGCACTGACACAGTTCCTATGTATGCTTTGTGTACAAACAGAACTCTCTGAAAGGCCAGAGAGACACTTGTGCTGCACTGACAAGGATTACAGAAACTTCCACTATAATCAATAAACCACCTCCCACTGGAGTTTATTGAAATTTTGGAGTATGAAAAGAAATGCAGGACTTTTTCTCTATTTGATTGTAAACACAGAGTTGACAAGATGACTAAATACTTAGTAAAAGCGAACTCTCTTTCTTCATGGCAGCTTCCGCCATGCCACTCACTTGGGGGGAGCAATGACTGTTCCTCCCCTGAGCAGGGACACAGCTGCCTGATATCGGAAGCTGCAGGGGAAATGAGATCTAGCACCACTTAAAAGGTTTCCTCTATGGGCTTGCTGTATACCCATAAGAATTGTGCAGAACGTTCTTATGATTCTTCTTAATGAAAGCACTATTTTTTTACAAAACTGTCCTGAGCTGTAGTTAAGCTGCCCAGCTGTTCCAGTCAGGGGCTGAGCTGTGCAGGATGCTGGTGCTCTGATCCTCTTCCATGGACACTACTCACTCTCTGGCTTGTATACACATACAAGTGTTTTCCTGGATTACAAAGACAGCTCTCAGTACTTTCTGGATAAAGCTTCATTTAATTTAGTTTTTAATTTTTTTTTTTAGTCCAGCAGCTTACTTCAGGCACAGCCTGCGCACATGGTTAGTTGAGTCCCTGTTCAGTGCATAAAGAAAAGGAAATGAGAGCCCCTTAGCTTACCCACTCTGTTTTGTGTAGTAAATATACTTTACACCTTTCAGCTGAGGAGAAAGAGTCTGCAAAGGATTCTGGTTGTGTTCTGTCCATTCCTTTGGTAACCTCACCTGTCCGCTAGTGCCCATTCAAAGTCCAAGGACTTTCAACAGGATCATCTTGTGTCTCTCCTTCCTCATTTTAATTAAAATGTGACAGATAATAGCAAGTAAAAAGTTATTTCAACCATTTTCAATCATTTTGGCCAGAAAGGATCTACATGATGGTAGTCTGGCAAGTTAGAAGCATCCAAGAGGCTTGTAAATGTGACTTGGCAGCAAAGCCTTGCCTTAGCGCTTGCTCTTTAGACCCTCAAGTGAATTACTCTCTCACCACATTTCAGTTCATTACATATTTCCTCTGCTTTTGAAATGTTGAAATAAAAATTCCAGTGATGACAATATTGAACTTACACATTTGCTACTATATAACATAGGTGGAACTAAATTAACATTAGTGAAGTGTTTACTGGAAGATCTGAGATGCATATGCAACTTAAGAAAAATGTAAATGAAAACAAGTTTGAAAGTTTTTTCAGGTTTACAACACATCTTCTACAAAATCCCTTCTATGAAAAATGGGAGTGAGAAACAACAAACCCCTTATAATTAGGATGCAATGTTTAGTCTTAACAAACAGTGTTGCAGTTGTTTTAAATAAATCCTATTCTTATGTATGCTATTTAAGCTAAGTTAAAGCCCCATCCTAAGGCTGACTAATTTCACTATTAAAGTCTCTTCAGTGTTCAGGCAGCCTATGTTCACAGTATTGCCATCACCAGAAGCTATCACTATAAAAGGCCAATGTGATCTCAGAATATTGACTGTTGTGATTTGAAAGTAATTCTTCTACTCCATGGGTTATCTTGTAGACATCTGCAGTGGGAATGTCAAGATCTTCAATATCTATCTTTGTTTTCCTATTTCATGATACAGTCTTTCAAAAATGCTGTTGTTATATCCTAAACTGCCTTACCATTGGCCTGTGTCTCATGCCTCAGCCCCCTTGGGAAGCTCTCCAGCAAAAAAAGTCAAAAGGCCCTAAACACTAGATTACCACTCTTCTGTCGTTTCCTTTATTTGAAAATAAAGTGGTTTAAGAGGACCATTGCAGTAAGAGTGGATTCAGTTTTGTCAAATGGTGGCTGTGTTGCTGCTGGGTCTATCTTCGTCCATTGATTTCCTTCAGAGAAGCAGAAGAGCAGCTTGTTCTAGCCGTGTTGAACATCACTCCCTGTGGAGAGTGCTCAGCTGTCATCCACAGACCTGGATGAATCCTTAACATCTCAAGTACAGGCTCTAGGGCTGGCTCAAAAATAACAGTTGTCAAGTGCTCTGTTGGAAAATGGGCTTTAGTCTGCTTCAGTTTGGGTAAGTGTATGTTTAGTGCTGTTCGTCTTTGATGAGGATGCACATGCAAAAAATTGACAAGGGAGAAACAGGTGCCTCAGCAGAGTTTTCCAATGTGTTTAATAGTAGGTTTTCGAAACTTGATTGATTGATTGATAGATACTAGTGACTGTTAGTTGGTCTTTGTCTTAGGAAGAAAGGAAATAGATGGTATGGACTTCGATTTTTGTTCGTTTACAACATGCCTGCTTGACTCGTACATAACTCTACAAACAAAAAGTGATCTTTTCTCTCAGGTGTGACTTTACTTGAGAATTAGCACTAACACACCTTCATTTACCCACTCTTTCTCCTGGGGAAAAAACACCTAATCTAGAACTGGGGGACACGTCAGTTTGCTGTCATGTCTGTTTGGCATGGAGTTGAGCCCCAGCCTACCTGCCTGTCTGTGTACCTGCTAGTTGCTCATGCTTATACTGGCTTTTTTAGCATACTTCTGGTGACAATTCTAGCTGTCCTGCCTACATCCACACCTTGAAACACAGGACTGCCCAGCATACACCAGAGTGGGAACTGTTGGACTTGCAGCCAATTCTACCAGCCTTTCCAAGGTTCATGAAGAAGGCCCTGTGCACAGACCTGCCTAAACTGTGCACATCCTTTTCCTCTGATTCTGCCAGTCCCCCATGTACAAGGTTCTGTGTGCTGGCACCTTCCTGCCTGGACCTGCTCTGCTCTCCTGCAGAGGAAAGCAGAAGAGGGAAGGGAGAGAGTTTGAACAGGAGTTTATACGCAGGCATGGGAGTGCAATCAGGAAGGTCACACCACTTGCAAGCCAGGTTTTGCATAGCTTACCCACCAACTTTCCTTCATAAGTGCCATGGTTCCAGTCCTACTGGAGTAGGTTCTGGCCAACTCTTCTTCATTGCACCAGTCGTCTTCCTTATATGCTGAATGCTGCTGCCACAGGGCTCAGGCTGGCTATGGGTGGCAGCTGTGGGCTTACACCATCACTCTGCTCTGAGTTGGTATGAAGCATCAGCTCTGCAATTGTCTCCTCCAGGTACAGACATCCACTCATCTTCAGGCATCCTGCCTGAATTTAGCAGCTCAGGGCAAAGAACATGATGGGAGCTGATAGACATAGTCCTGTGTGTCTGTAGCATAGACCCTAAGCTTACTGCATGTCACCTTGGACATGAAGTGGTATGAGGTCTGGTCCTGGAATGTCAGGCATCATCCTGGTGCTTCTGCAGGTTTTTGTAGATAGGCCTTCATGCAAATAGGCTTTCACTGTCATAGTTTCTTTATGACTATGGTTTTGTGATCTTTCCATCTCTGACATAGAGTTTTGCAGAGAGCTTGTCTGACCTAGAGAAGCAGTTTGGAAGGCAGCTTCTGGAGACTCCTTTCCCCTCGGTCACATTGTGAGCAGCAACACTGTAAATACTTCTGAAAACTCACATTCAGACTTTCTGCTTTGTTTCAGCTTATGTTAGAAGAGTTTTACCAAAATGCCATTGATTAGAAGTTCTCATTACCAGTCATGTCTTCAGCCAGGGTTGCTTTACTGAAATTGTCTTTAAACTTACTAGTTCTTCTGTCTTGCTTTTCACTCCTGCATCCCATGGTTACCTTGTATTGATAGTCATCTCCTCTGCCTCTGTTCTGCTTAACTGAGCAAGCCAAGCTCTCTGCTTTCTGTCCAGCTTGGATTTTTAAGCTTTTGCATTCTTATTTTCAAAGAGTGCATTTTTCCTGCTTTTCACCGGATACAAGTTCAAGCTAGGTTTGGTGAGGTTTAGAGTTCCTCAGCCCAGTCTGTTTCTCGGAGGTTCCATGGGAACCATTTAGTTCATCAGAACTTGCTCTTTGGAAATAATGGATCTTAAACAAAATTAGGTTTGCTGTTATCCTTCCCACGTAATCTAAACTGAATCACTTCATGGTCCCCTGTTCCAAAGTCATCCTCATTATTTAAGATTAAGAGCAGAATAGAATCTATTCTTGTTCATTCAGCAACATGGATAAAGAGACTTGTCAGCTGTCACATCCAGGAATAATTGGTCTTACCATGGTTAATAGCATTTGTTCTCCAATCTGCACTGCGAAGTTAGTCTCCCTTGTTGATGTAATTCCCATTTCAATAATGGTGTAGAGCTCTATCCAGATCCATATCTGGTCTAAGAAGTCAAGAGCAGGCCCAGTGTCTCTCTTAGTAGTTGTCTTTGATCATCTGCCCACAGCATTTTCAAACATTTTCATTTTAGTCTGTTTCCTAAGTCTGTTACTTCATTATTGTGACAGTATCCTACTACATAAAAACCCATATTTCTTTTCTTTGAAAAGCACAGACCTTTTGACACTTGTTTCAATAATAATTGCTGTTCCACCCTGTTTGTGAATTTTCCTGTAATAACACTAGTGCCTTGAGTTCCTCCTCCATTATGTCAGTCTGCCTGTGTTAATAGCACAGAGCTATTTTTGCTGCTAGAGTTTTTGTTCACCTTTTCTGCTCTTATTTTGGTTTTAGACTGCATTTGGCTCCCCAGTTATTTACAGTGCTTTCACTGGCAGTGCCACATGCCTGACCCTGACCCTTTTCTCATCATTAGTAGCTTTTTTTTCCCCTTCAAATCCCTGAAATACCCCTTCTCACTGTTGTTTTAATGTTTATCTGACACTTTTTCCCCCTAGCTTTCTGGACCCTGAAACCAGTGGAGAATTTATGTTCACCTCCCCAGGCCTTGCCTTGCTGGGCTCATGATGTAGATTGTGCCATGGTGATTCTAGCAGTTGGAATATTTGGGTGAAGCCCTCCTGACAACTGATCTTGCAGTGAAAGTACCCAGCAGCCATCATTTTATGTGGGGCTAGCAGCTGAGAGAGGCAGGGGGACTGTAAACATTTCCTCAGGGGTCACTCGGACTATGTGGAACACGTCAGTTCGTTTCTAGCTGGTGTGTCCTGCCCTTGCTGAACTGAAAGACATACTTGGTTCTCAAGGTCTGGTGGACACAAATCTATTTTGAAATAGGAATGTGAAGGAAGTGAGTGCTTAAAACAAGCACTGGCATGGGACAATAAGGTATGGTTTATTTGGTTTTAAATGGTCAGAGTTTTGTAGAGGACTTCCTCCTGCCAGCCATCCTCCCAGTTTGCTGAAAGAAAAACCTATTGTTACCACAGGAATATTGTGAAGGCTTCAGCAATGATGACATCAATGTCCTGGAGATAACACACATCTGCATAACTGGGTACAAAAAGCACGTGTGTTTGTGTGTATGTGTATTCTTCAGTCAAAAAAAAAATGTGTGCAACCTGTAAGGCTGCAAGGAGTTACAGCCCTCATAATCCCATCTTCCACAGTAGAAGCTGAGGCTGCAGCAATCAGTTAAGAAGATGGTTGAAATTCCCGATCACAAATTAGGTAAGTACATGATGGAACAGTGAATTGTTTCTCTCTTCTGTGCTAGCTCATTGGCTAGTGTTGTCTCTAGCTAATGCTTTCTGTTGAGTACTACGAGCTGCACAGACTGAATGGAGTTAAAAAGACTTTACTGTTGCCTTTGTAATGGGTAAATTTTATTTTCATATCCTTCTGCACTGAAAATTAAGCTTGCCAGTAATGTGCATCAAAATGAAAAAATATTTAAAATAAAACCACAGCCAACATCGCCACCATTTTTTTAAGCAGTGTCATTTTAATGTGTAAGATGTTCATCTCATTTCTCTTCATTCAGCTGTCTCTGAAAGTGTTTTTATCTTGCACTGGTAAAATACATACCAGTTGTAAGTCTGTCTTTTAAACAGTTAAATTATCTTAATCTTTACTCCTGAGATGAAAAGTTAGGATGCTTTGGTTTCCTACGGCTTTTTGAATGATAGATGAACCCCTTTGAGTCTGTGCATGTGCAAGACCTTCTGTAACTCTTTCTACTGCCATTCTTTTTATTAAAGCCAGTGTTTTTAACAAGAATATGTTGTAACTGTTTGTTTGTTACACAGTTTTTTAGCTGATAAAATGGTATTGTTAGAGAATGGAAATCATATGTGTAGCTTTGTCACAATACAAACGTAACAAAATAGAGGAGCAGGAAGAAGGTTTCTGTTACAAATATTCTATATTTTTTTAAATTAGACCTCTCAGGATAATTTGTGCCCTAGCTTACTTGGCCAGTGCCAGAAATTAACTTAAATAGGAAAAATTATTAGTTCATTCAGACCTGTACCTTTCTTCTTCTTTGTCTCATACTAGATCCTTTCAAAGGAGTGGGAGAACCACTGTGACTGCCAGACCAGTTTTGTATTGCTAGTGAAATTGCTTCCTCCTGGCCTCTATTATATAGCTTTCAGAATTCCCATTCTTAGTCTTTTGTGTACTGTTGATGAGATACGAATATAATTTCTTGTTTCTTTCCAAGATCTTAGTTCTGAATCCTACTGGTTTACCATATGCTTCCACAAGTATTTTGTTTATTTTAAGAGGTATTCTCAACCTTACTTAAATATTTCAGCAGTGGACTCAGTGGCATCCTACACCAAGGAGTTTGACAGAATTACACAGTACTTACAATTCTCTTCAGGTATTTCTTTCTGTCTTGCACATTGCAGTTTTATTTTAACAGCTATGTTCTTATTCTGTCATTAGGCAAAATAAATTAAAAATAGAAAAGCAAAGAGGAAAAAAAAAACAAACAGGAAAAAAAAAGCTTCCACTCTGTTCATTATTCCCTGTGTCTTTGACCTAACTGGACTCACACCAAGGTTAACCATCATGATGTGGGAAGGGAAACGGCACGTCAATTAACAGACAAGTTAAAGAGGGGTAAGCTGCTGTTTGCTCTGTTGCAGTTCAATAAACCTGAAGGTAAAAGGTGGAAGACAGTGTTGCTTTTGCAACATTTTCCAATTGCCAAAAATTGAAAATACCAAAGAATCAAATCACAAAAAAAATGTGTAGGAATGGGCTGTGCTAGAAAGTAAGGCAAGGGGTTAAAAGACTGATCCTGCAGACAAGGAATAAATGGAACTTCTGAGTACAGTGGCAGTGAGTTTTAGGCATTCCATCTAGAGTAGAGCGTTTAAATGGAAAAAGCAGTGGAGGATGCTGAAACAGAAGTGTGATGGGCCAAAAACTAGCATACTGAACAGTGAAGTGAAATACTTTACAAAAATAGTTCTATTTTAGATGTAGCAACTTAAAATAAGATCTTATAAATTCCTTCCTGATGAGATAACATAGCTATGGTTGTAGTGTACAGATGGTGCGGTTTATTTACTAACTGTATTTTTTACATCAGTTGGCAGTAACATTTTAGCAATACCTAAATATGCATCTTAAGTGCCTCTCTCTGGGCATTTGTACTGGAAAATTCAGGGCATGGTTGTTTTGAACTGCTTCACTGCTATTTTCTTTAAAACTTTATAGTATGGCTGTAAAGATAAATACCCTTTAGCAAAATAGAGGGGACTGTGTCATCCTAATTTTTATTTAGTTGGAAGGGGATGGATTTGAAGCAGTCAAAACCAGATCAAAGTTTGAAATAATATCAAAATAATACAAATTATTCTCTCTCTATGAAATTAACTCGGATCAGAGATCGCAATGTAATAAAACAACAGCTTTCACATCCATCTTTCTCAGGTACCTGCTTGTGGTTTTTGGGGGGTTTTTTTGTTTTTGTTTTTTTTTGTCAATTCTAGAATAAAGAGTCTGCTACCTGGGCATTATCCTCTGCATTGCTTGTATGTAATCTCATGCCAAAATATTTCATATCTACCATTTCGCCACTTCACATGTCTGTGCAAGGCAGACTCTGTTCTATACAGGTAACATGCAAAGTGAAGTTTGGCTCAAAGCACATCTTGACAATACGTTTAGATAGGATTCCACAGAGTGATAAATTTTAAATTAATTCTTCAGTGAAAGAACTAGGTGCTGTTTACAGATTTGATGTTCACTTTTGAACACTCTGCTGAAAAAGGGCATGAATCTAAAATACAGTGAACAGCACTGTCATGAGGTTTGTGCCATTGTTGGTATCGTCTTCGTGAAAAGAAGTTTTGTCTTTGAAAGCAGTGTTGGCAAAAAAAACAGTAGGCTCACGCTGCAAGGGGGAGGTACTGCAGGTGTGATGGAATTCCTGCCCCTTAGAGGCTTTCATGCCTTAGGAGTTTGTGTAAGTACTTACGGTCCTTGCACAGGTCCTTTCTAGTACCTTGTGAAGGACCCTTGATGTATGAGGGACCAAGCACTGAACCTTCAGATTATAGCATGAAGGACTGAGTATGTAGATAGACAGCAGTTGTTTGTTAGGAAGAACTGGCTGCTGGAAATTCTTGTAATTAATTTTTGGTCACTCGCCAATGTTGCCTATTTGAGACTGCAACGTACTCTTACTTCTTTATACAACAACAACAATCCTTCCTTTTCTTTGTTATTGCTTGCTTCCCTTTTTCACAGAGAAGGCTAGACATCTGCTTTCCACTGGCAAAAAATTAACTGTTTGTCTATGCAGTCAGTTCACCACTCACTTGAATAATCAGAAAAAGAAACCAGAATCCATTCATTTAAATACTTAATTTTCTATATTCCAAAACATTTTGTGTCGTTATTTTTAACCTGGTTTCCTAGGGAAAGATGTTCCTGCAATCATTTTTCACTAACCACCCACAGTTAGTAACTTCAGGAGCCTTTGTGTCAATGGCAGACTTCAGGTAGAGCAGAGATCTCAGTTCTGAAATCCACAGCTTCATGAATGCAGACAGGCAAGTAGAAGGGACAGGACCCAGGGCAGGACAGGTGAGGCTGCCACGTGTGGTCAGCCCTTACTGCTAGAAGTGAAAGGATCTGCATGGCGGAGACTTCACAAGGACAGAAGATGTGGGGAAAGGGTCATCAGCGTGGGGCACTGGTGGGGTACTGGGAGCCAAAGCAGGAAGGGCGAGTCTCAGCAAAGGTGCCCTTTCTTCACCTGTCTTCAGTTCTGCTCCTCATGACTGCTTCTTGGCTCTTCTTGACACGCTGCTCGGGAGAACACCTCCAAATGGTGAACGTAAATGCTGCACAAGAATGTACCGGCCTTTCAGTTTACCCTTGGACATTGCTTCTTCACCTCTTGGTTTGGTCTCAGACTGCTACCCTTCAGCTGTTGTCTCCTGTGTGCACCAGTACCTCCTTCTTATTTTCTCCTTGCAGTAAGACAACCCAAAACACATTGTCCTGGATCTACTGACACCATCCTTTGTGCTTGTCTCCAAGCCCTCTTACCTCTGTCAAGGCATGGGATAGCTGTCTGGTTTCTTCAAGAATATACCAATAGAAACAGAGCTAGGCAGTACAGCAGGTGTGGACGGGCTTGAAGCATGGCTGTGCTTTAGGAGACAGCTGCTGCAGGATGCAGACCTATGTTGTGAACAGCTTAAGTTAGTGTCCTGACGTCGTCACAGAATCGTGATGGTACCGTTAGTGGTCCAAAGACTAAGAATGCACCTTTCAAGATAAACTCACTGCATTGATTTTATCTCAAATCACAGTTCGTTACACAAACAAAAGCCAAAGTGATCAGGAGACATGTCTTTACTGGTATTGTTCTTCTGTTCTTTCAACACCAAGATGAACATTATACTACAGTGTTACCCAGTGGAGGAACCATATTTGACATAATAAAACAAAATTTAGGAACAGCCAGATGCTGAAGTTGGCTGTGTGAATTATGACACAGTAAATTGAACTTCTAACAATCTTCTGATTTTATGCTATGAAAGAGATGGAAGAATTCTGGTTTGGTTTATCTTTATTTCTCGGGTGTCTTTGCTTTTTTACCTTGCTTTTTAGCATTAGATAGATCATGCCTCTTCAGTTTGACGCCACACACTTGCTGTGCAATGTGTGGACCCAGTCCTGCAACATGGCACATGTTTGGGAGTGAAGCTGTTTGGAAGTGGTGCTTTCAGCATAGATAATTGCAGCAGGAATGCTGCTTTTGAGGTGTCTTCAGACTTTAAGACGAACATAAGTTGGTAAAGCTGCTTTTCTCAGTAGTCTTCTGGTGACTATTGGAAAAGAGCATGATGACCTATCCAGGAGACACAGGCATCTGCTTTCCATTATGTGGGCATCTTTTATACTAAGTCTGCTTCTGCATCAACTTCAGTTTCACACCTGCTGCACTGTTTGTCTGGTAACTGTTTCAGCAATTAAATAATATAGAAGCATTTAGAAGTGTGTTTGCAACTATCCACAGAAGTAGTACATACATAAACTAATAAAAAAAATCCCTCCTTTTAATTCACCAGTCAAGTGAATCTCTGTTTGGCTTAAGCAGATTTTGAAATCCTGTGTACGTCATTTGTCTTGTTAATAAATTACAGGGCTTTATACCACATCACATTACTGGGAATAGATTTGAAATATATAAAGGTCAAAAATACACATTTTTAACAGTGATAAGTAATTGTCTGACATAATAGCCAAAATAAAGTGCCATGCAGCTATTAGTAGTAAATTAAATTTTTTGGTGTGTAATTTGGTATAAATACTGACAAGCTGAAAAAAAACCCCAGCCCCAAACAACAAACACACATACTCATTAGTCATTCAGTTTAGCAGCACAGAGGCAGCAGTCGGCCAGGGTGTACGTTTTTATGTCTGCTTCAATTGCACACTTCATTTATTTGGACATGGCATAGGCGGCTTTCTCTGTCACATGGCATCACTGCACGATTAGCAAGTTGCGCCCCAGGGCAGCTGGGACGCTTTGCTGGGGCAGATGTTCCTTTCAGCTTATTCAGTGGCCGTTGTGGCGTTGTTTACTGTTGTCATAGCTACCTGCATTTCCATAGCAGCCGAGCTGTTGTGTGTGAAGCAAGTGAATATAGTTATAAAAGGATCATATTTTGTTCTGTCTCTATAACTTACCATCTGTCAGCTGACTGTTCATGATGGATTCAGAAACCAGTTTAAGAATAACAGCAGCCAGCTGATGTTTTTTGCTTATATTAAAATGACAATGGATGAGGATGCAAATGAGTTGGTGCTTCATTGAAATGCTCGTTTCTCTTTTTTTCCCTTAATTGTAGCCGTTTGTCTTCCAACACTTTCTCAAACTTCGCTGAAATCTTTCTCGACAAACCAAAATGACTGTCATCTTCTGTACTTGCTCAGGTGTAGGTATTCCATACATTTTCCCACTCTACCGTCAGCTCATCCCTCTCTGTAGCTTTCAAATTGTGATATTGCACCTGCTTTCATAGATCCTTTCTAATGAAATCTAATACTTTCCACAGAAGTAAACAGTAAATTGATGAGGCTGACAGCAAAGGTATCATGCACACATGAGCACAAGTATGGTTTGGTGACATAGGTCACTGTGCTCTACTTAATAGTAGCAATGGGATCACATGCAAGTCTGTGGGTAAATTCACTGTGTGCTCAACAAGCCCTCTGAATAATAAACTCTCATACCTTTTCAGTGCAGAGATTTGATTGAACCTATAGTTTAGCAACGGGGGCAAGAAGATTAGCCCAGTTGTAAATAATGTATTTATTGGTTGATTTTTCCAGATCCTGACATTGATGCTGCCACTGCCATGATGCTTTTGAATACTCCCCCTGAGATACAAGCAGGTTGTGAGTAGATATTTCTATAGCATATAGCAACATAGACGTGTAAAGTTAATATTCTCTTTTATAAGTATACAGTGTACCAGATAAAAAGGATTTAATAAAGAAATATAACTTCCCCTGTAGACCCTTACACTTCCTTGACCCTTACATGAGTATAATTTTGTGATTCATATTACAATCTTTGTTACATGAATAATATTAATCCATGATCTCTAATGTAAAAGAGGGGTTATTGTTATTCATGACATACACTTAAATGAGTAACATGCTATTATCCATACTGATAGAAAGACCTGGGGCAACAGCCAGGAGAAAGGCAGGGAGAAAAAGAGAGCAAGAGAGTGAAGGGTACATGGCATATGGTTTTGTTTTCATTTTGTTTTGATTTGACTCCCATCGTGTGAGTTTCCACAGCCATCTGGATACTTTCCATTCACTTGGGCACTGTTTCAGCTTCTTCCTTGCACACATCCTGCCATTTTGCTTTGTGTTTTTTCTCTGACTGATGCAAGGCAGTAGGCAGGCTACAGGGAGCAAAGAGAGGTCTCACTTCCTGCCATACTGTCTTCCCTGTTCTGTGACCAGACCTTAGGTTTTGATGCTGTGTATTAACAGGTCACTGAAGGGGCCTTGTGCCCCTCTGTACTGGACTGTGCAAATACTTCAGGAATCGTCTTGCCCCAAAGAGCTTGCAATGAAGGTATTAAAGGAATCCATAGCAGAATACAGCTGCACAAATCCAGAGAATAGAAAAACCAAATACGTCACTGGTCAGCAAGCACGGTAGTAATGCCAAGTGACAGGCAGCTCCAAAAAATGAAGGCAGAAGTTAAAATAGAAGCCATTATCAAGTCTGTCAAGCATTACTGCTGTTGTTCTAGCCTGGGAAACCAAATCCAAATTTCCAGGGGAGCCCTTGATTCGCACTTTGATACTCTTCCTGGGGAAGAGAGTCAATTAGCATCAAAGCATTTCCCATGCAGCTGAGGAAAGATATAGTCAGCCTGCTTAGTGATCCTGCCAGAGGAATGTCTTTTGAGAAGCTTCTCTTGGTAGTGTGTGATACACCAAGAAACTGTCTGTTCTTGAAAGAAAAGGGTGGCCCTTGTCCTCTCCTAACCAGCCTTCAGGGACTGTGCATGGTAAAAGGACAACCAATCCCCTCTTTGTGTAGGTAGAAAAAGGAAAGATTTTATTGGGAAGAGGTTACCCTTGGGCTTAGTGGGAAGAATAAAATGAGGCATCTTCCTAAGGATCACAAATCTGAATTGTGGGACAGAGAAAAGAGGGAAAGGAGTTGTTGTAGAATGAAAGTGCAGGGGTAAAAAGATATATAAGAAAGGGAAGGGGACATAAAGCAAGATGTGCATGGAAGAGTATGGGGAAAACACAGAGTAATGTGAATTCTATGAGGAACTGGAAAATGGGAGAGGATTGCAGGTGAGAACAAGAGGAAATCCTTAGTACTGAACATGTACTAAACATATTGCAGATTTTTATTACATGCACATGTTTGCCAGCATTGCAGTAGAAGTGATTTGGAGACTTCTGCACTGTTATTTTATAGACATCATAGTTTGAAGGTTGGCAAATCTCTACCCCTGTGTCACCTTCCCAGTGGGCCCTTGTGTCAGGATGTCAAAAGGGAGAGGGAGATGAAAGCAGAAAGATGGCTCTTCATTCACATTTCTCCCTCCTTGGTGTCTGCAAGTAACGAGGCCTTCTTCTGTGCCTTTAAACTCAAATGCAGAGTCTGCTCAGAAGTTAATGAATCCTTCCAGATGTTAGTAGAATTGCCAGGAGAAAAGGGCAGAAGTTTTTATCTTAACTTCAGAGGTCCTCTAAATTACAAAGGGGAAATATTTGGGGGGGTGTATGAGTGGACACCTTGAAGAAGTAAATCAGCCTGTCCTATGAATTGCAGTTGGGTCTCACTTAAGTACCATGTTAGGAAAATCTTAGGCAACTTAAAGCCAATTAATTGTTACTGCACATTAAAAAACAATTGCATGAAAAAAATCACATTTAAAATTAGCTTTCAAATAAAAGGCAGTTTGGTTATACAAGTTTCACTGCAATGTTGAGCATCATCTAGAAGCTCAAGTTCATTATCTGCTCTGTCAGTGACTGCAGTGCAGATCCAGCTTTGAATGATCAGGACAGTAAACATGGAGATACTGTTCGATCCCTTGAAGACGGAGAGTTCTGTTCCTGGTATCAGACTGCGGTGTCAAGTATGTGCATAAGGACTGCAAAATGTCCCATCTTCTGAAGGCAAGATTTGAAGAGGGAAGGACATGGTTTGCAGTTTGGCCACAGATGTTAATACCTGGCTGAAAACACTCTTGATCTGAGAGCCTGACTCCAAACATGCCACTTACTGTCACAACAGAGTCAGAGAGGGGCATTTCCTGAGGTCTTTCCACCTTAACAACTCTACAACTCAGGAAGTTTAAAACTCTGGTCCATTAAGACCTTTGCCAACCCCACAATTTAACAATTTAACAATTTAACCATTGTTATGACAAGTGGATACCTCCAAAGCAGGTTGAGACAGAGTCTAAATTCATTTTCTGTGGACAGTTGGCTTTTGACTTTGAAGACATCTTGGATTAAAAGCTGCTTTTCGAGTGCCATAAAAATTTATGCTCATCTAGGCAATGTAAGTGCTAAAAGCATCTTCAGGTTGAGATTAACTACAGCAATTATTCAAAGTCTTAGTGAAATTTATTCTTGTAATATTCTCTGTCATAAAGGAAAACCATCTCAGTGGCATTAGAAAACCCAGAGTAAACTATTCCTGCTTTGTGGCAGATTGAGTCATTAGTTTTTACAGTTTTAAGTGACCATTTAAAATTCCATACCCATGTGTGTGAAACACTTTCAACAAAAAATATAAATTCTAAAATCAACTTTTGCTTTTGTATGAATTCTTGAAATAGTGTCTGACAGACATTACTTGCCATTTACCCCAGTTTCACCATGCTCTAGTTTTAATTCAGAAAAACTGAAAAGGCAGGATAGAAGAGTAAATACTGTTATTGGGATTTTTTTGTGTTTGTGTGAGCTTTATAGTCTTACGAAATTGATTGTTTGCAGTGCTGCTAAAGGTTAGGAATAATGCAATTATAGTGAGAATGTTAACATCAGAAATCAATTTCTAAATTATTAACACTTTGCAGTATATTCACAGACCAAATGCTTCTAGATTGTAACTAAAGGCAGAAGTTCAGAGTAGACAGCTGTTTGCAAGTTTCTACTGAAACATGGAATCCAGATGGCACCAAGAGTTAAAGCATTAAAGATACTGTGATATGCTAAAAAGGGCATGTAAGAACATAGATTTAATACTTCTCTGCTTCAGTTTATTGAAGTCTGTGTGTTTCATCAGGTTTTATATGTTTTGATTATGTTTAAAAAGAAACAGCAACTGGAACACCTGCTTTCTTCAGTAGCAGCTATCCCAAGTTACAAATACTTTGGATTTTTGTTAGTAGCCAGTTCATGAATATTAATTTGAGAATATATGACTTGCATTAGAAACTGTATCTTGACATGCAGGGAATTGGGTACTGTCAGGGCCATCTTGGGCATGTTGCATCAGTTTTCTGCGCCTGTTTCCCTGATAGGAATCTAATTTGCAGAGAGGACAGAGGAAAAAGGGATGGGGAGCAAATGGTAGGGTTCAATTTGGAAATCGTGAGTACTAAGTAAGTGAAATCCATAGGTTAGTTTTGTACAATCGGTTTTTTGTACAAAAGATTTTCAACACTTCAGTTCTTGCCAGTGTCTCGAAAGGAAATATTATCATTGTCACTTCAGCATAACATTCCCTACTCTGTGTCCTGGGCATGTCATTCAGTCTTGCCAAATGCTGTGTTTTGCCATGATTAAAACATAGGTTGGTTTGGTGATATGGCAGAGTGTGTTTGAATTCATGAGTGTCAGGTCATTGGAAGCATATAAGTAGAAACACCTTAATTGGTGAGGTCATTCTGAACTTGGAGCTGTTTGCTGTTCAGGAAGGACCAGTAAAGAAGCGAGTATGCACAGTGTATTGCTGCTACTGCTGGTGAACAGTGCTGTGGTCAAAGGGATTATCCTGAAAATACTGATTCAATTCAAGAAGCTTCTCACTTAGTGCTGTTATACATAGGTCCCCATTCATGCATAATCCTTTGCCCAAGTTTAATACTGCAAACAGCTATAAAACAGTGCTGACAGAACGAGTTGGGGTAGAAACTAGGAAACTGAGTCCTGTCCACTCTGAACATCCATATTCCAGTTTCAGTATTGCTCATCACTACTCATTCAGGTTGGCTGGAAAGGAGTGGCCTTCGGAAGACTTTGCAACACTGTTTTTTGTAGGTGGTTCCTTACAGGAGGCTGAAGCACTGTGGTAGAGATGTTTGAGAAGATAGGAGCATGCAGTTTTGCTGGGTGATTCTAAAAAAGCAGGTTTTCCAAGGGTGAAACCAAGTTCTCTCTGGTTTGGAGATCTTTATTAATCTTTGTCTGGACCCATACATTTTAAATTTGGTGAGCGGAGAAGTAATTCCCTAAGGAAATCTACTAAAAAAATCTACTTCTAAAATTGTACCCCAATGAAATTTGCTTTTTAAGCTAATGCAAGTGTATGGTATATGTGGAAGATGAATTAAGACACACACAAAAAGCCTTAATGACAGTCAGAAATTCTCCAAATAAGATGAAATAGACTATGCTGTTTTCTTGGGACATTTTTATTGTATATGAAACTTGATGACTCTAATGTTGTTCGTACTGCTTGTGGACAAGTCACATATTATAACTTAGTAGGCAGCTTCCAGCTTAACTTTTAATACTAAAAAAATGATAAATCATGTCTCATGAAACTTTGCTGACAACTTTGTATCGAAGCAAGAATTAGGAAAAGACATTTTCATAAGGTTCAAGCTTTTGTTCCAGTTGCTGGATTTTGGTTGGGGGGTTTTGTTGGGTGTTGTTTTTTGTTGTTGTTTTTTTACTTCCGTGTTTAAGTCATTAAAGTGAACGAATAGAATTGGAAAGAAAACTTCCTTTTTTGAGATGCTTTCTACTTCTTTCTCCCTACTCCTCATAATATTCTTAGAGAAGGTATGGTAGAATTATCAGGATACATTTCTCTCCTTCACCTCAATTTTTTGTTTAGAGGAAATGGCTTGTTGCCTGCATCCTAGATTCACAGGTTGTGAAACTACAGACTATGGAATTTAAGAGCTGTAAAATTGTCCTTGAACAGTAAAATAGAAGTTGGGCAGATGGCATCAAATTTACGTCTGGGATAAGACAGTTGAAGTGAATAAACTTACACATTTGGCTGATAACATTTGCTTTTGGCAACTTCTAATGTCCCATCAATTATACATCATCAGCAATTTCCTATTTTCAGTTCTCGTAGCCTGAGATAAAGTATTCTGCTAAACTCTGTACTGGAAGAGAGCTTGTCAGAAAAGAGCTGAAGCTGGCAGATATTAGCAGAAAGTCAGTACATCTTGTCTATAGTGATTTCTTCTGTACTTTAAGAGATGGGTCAGGGAAGAGATCCCTGAGATAAATGCGTGTGCCACATGATGACAACAGAAGCAAAGAACCAGTCTATCCCTGCAAGATACTTTCACACTCTAATATTCCACATTTTAAAGTTCATTTTCAATAAATACTATTCAGTCTTTCTTACTAAGTATCAGCTGCCTTGAGCTAGACAGCTTAATGAAGTATATGCTTGTGTACCAGATAACACAAAGAATGTGCTATGTTTGTTACCCCTTTCTTTTTAACTTCTTGGCTAACAACGAATCTCACTCAGTGCTGATATTTCATTTAACTTTCATGTGCCAACATTTAACCAAGAAGTTAGTTTCCTTTTTTATTGAGCTGTTGGGGTGTCAGTGTGTCTGGTGACTATACATTGTGTCTTTCCTTCTTTTTCGTATCAATTTTGCCAAGTTGCTGCACTGTGTGTTTGACAATCAAATATTCAGGGAAGGACACAATCTGGTTTTGATTGTTGTGAAGGTCTTGGATGAGGTGGTGTCTCGGAGGCAGGGGAGAAGCTTGCTTCACCAGCACACACATTTGCAAGTAAGAGATTATGGATGCAATCTGTTGAGAGACGTGATGAAAGAAGTCCGTAGTTTGGGGCATTCTACTCAGCTAATGTGCACTCAAGACCATGCTCTGGGTTAAGTCTTGCACTGGCTACAGAGGGATCATATGGCCATCTACTTTCTTTCCACCTACAGGGCCTGTGTGCAGGCTACAAAACACCGGATTTTTGAAGGGCTTCTCTTGGATCGTTTTAAGACTAGCTGAACATAGTGTCTTGATGCATTCAGATTATAGTATGTTTTCCTACAGGTCATTCACTTTATTATCTGTTAAATTACAGATAATACAAAAGACAGATGTTTCCTTGGAGAATTTCAGAGATGCAGTCTTGATTTTTGAAAATGGGTGTACTGGTCCTGTCAAAAGGCAGCTTGTGAAGACTTGAAATTCAGCTAGCAGAGTCAGCTCACAACTCAGGTTGTGGAATTCCTCCAGAGCAGCATAAGATCCAAAAATCCTTTCCCCATTCATGGAGCAGATCAGAGGCAGATTCTCTGTACACAGTTTAACTCTACTCCAGTGGAAGTGTTTCCTGGATTTAAATTTCCTGACAGCAGAGTGAGACCCTTGAAAACATAGCAATGATGAAAGTTGAAAGGTGAATAATGATTTTCTTGTTTCAGACTGTGTTTCACTTGGGAACATTTTGTGAAAGAGGAAACCTTCATCAAAGAGATGCACAGGTTTTTTTGCATTGTTTTCTTGAGCTGAGTTTCTCAGACATAAACGGCTCTCATCACGTGCACAGAAGAGGTGTAAATTACATTTCACACTTCTGCCTAGGAATTGGGAACCATGTAGCCTGCCTGTACTGTTGGTTAAAGAAGCATTAGAAGAGAGGAGTCCAGACTGTAACGTGTTAGTCCAGACTGGCACTGATTGATGATATATCTTGGAATAAATCATCTTGCCTCCACACCTTGAATCTTCAATCTAAAATATAAATACCTCACCTCGAAGAATGCATTTGAAATGTAATTAAAGCTTGTAAGGCATAAATGTATCTTCAGAATAAAAACACCATCTAATTTCCAGTAAATAATCCATAACCCTTCAAAAGTACCAAGATGTAAAAATAATGCCTTGGATATAAGCCAATGTATTACTAGTTTATACATAGATTTTTATATTCAGTAATTCTTGTTTTTGTGAAGAATTGAATGTTGATGCTTTAAATGCTATAGAGATACATGAGCAAGAAAGATCAGTCTACAGTGGCACATTAGTTATGTGGATAACTAGAAATTAATACCTTTTGCCATTGAATTATTTTGATCTTTCTTTCCATTTTAGGTTTAGAATGCTACGGAAAGTTAATTTACCAGCAAGTTGGGAGGCTTGGTTGTTTGTGTTTTTCTTTATGGTTCCAGATACTTACAGATACTTACTGAAAGGATACACTGCATTGTCCAGTGTCCTTCTTCAGCGATCCCTTGCATACCACCTTTGTGTTTGTCAGTCTGAGTCATGTAGTGGTACTGCTGTATCATAAATGAGAGAGTTCAGGGGAACAAAACCAAAAATCAGTGGTAATAACTGCTGTTGTAAGCTGAAATACTTACTGAATTCTGAGTGACGATTTCAGTGCACAGAGGTGTGGTGTACTTCAGGGAAAAGTTAGAATCACAGAATCATAGTTAAGGCTTCTTCTGGCCTGAATAGTCCTATTGATGCCTTTTTGTGGTGTTGGCATGTGGCACAGACCAGACATTGAAGAGAATTTCATAGGCAGAAGAAGATACCAAGATGTCTCTTCACGACTATTTTCAGAACACCACAAACTTCTATATTTTCTCTGTTTTCAAACACTTGTTAATTCTTGAAGGAAATATGTGGAGTGTGTGTATGTGTTGAAGTGGGAATGTTTTAAATGTGAAGCCCTTGAAGAGAGTGTTTCCTGGATAGCACACCATGACTTAGAAACATGCAAAGGGTCAAGGAACATGAAGAATGGTTTCCAGTGAGAGTGTCAATATATAAAAAGTCTGAGCTGTGAGACTTGACAGGGTAGTTTATATATATATATATATAGGAGTGCAGGAAAAAAGGAAACTCGAAAAGGGTAAAGAAAGAAAGGCTAAAAATATTTTTAGAGAATTGATGAGGAAGTGAACAGGATTTTTTAAAGAAGCAATGGGAGTTGTCAATAATGCAGAAAGAGAGGTTAGGAGAAGAAAAACAATAAAATAAGTATCAGCTAACTTTGCCAGAAGACCAGGATAATTAAGTAACCATGGAAAGAAGAGTTTGGGCATCAAGTAGGCTGTTGCCCTCTTTCTGCAGTAGAACTTTCAATATGTTTGCTTTGAAGTTTTACAGTATGTATATTTAGAAAATATGACATGTGGTTCTGTGTGTATGCATAAATATTTCTTTTCAATATAAAACTCTGTGGTTTGTATCATACTAAAGAAAAAATTCCCAGACCTTTCTCAGTCAAAACTCCTGGTTCATTTCTTTAACAGGACTTTGTAAGAGAAGCCATATTATGTAGTGCAGTATTAAATATATCCCTCTTAAAAGCTTGTTGGAAAAACTATGCCCATTGGAAATTGCATCTTTTTATTGATCCTTTCGTATTTAGTGCATTTATCTGTTGCTTTGAATTTATCTGCTATCTGTGCATTTTAAGTTAGCCAGATCCTTGAGCAGACAGCTTTTCTTTCATGACACTTCACCATCACAAGGTCATGCTGTTGAAGCAAATACAATAAGAAATTCAGATTTGGGGGTTTCTAGCAAGATACCCTTGCTCTGCTGTATCTACAAACCCAAATATCAGAGCCTTGAAAACCTGATAGTGTCCCCCAAAGGAAACATTTGATTGATTTCTCATAAACTAGTTCTGGAAGAAGATGTATATGTACAAATTTAAAATTATTTTGGTCATTGAAAGCTGACCCATGTTGTTATAAAGTACGTTCTGTAATTTTAGCCATACTTAAGCACCTAAATATAAATGGCCTGTTCTTCAGAGATGCTTAAAAGCAAGAGTGGGTGTAACACAGTGACAGGATTTGATCAGGGAAATGATGTGCTCTCACAAGCAAGAGAAAGAAGATTATTTTCCCAAACTAATCTGTGTGGTCTGGAGTGAAGCAAGGTGAGCGCCAGGATAGCAGTGGGGGAGATGTGGCTCTGGCTTGGTGTTGATAGAAAGTTGAAGCGTATCTCTGCAGCTTAGAACTAATGTACTTCTGAGCCTATATTCCTCTGCCTCAGAGTACAGTAATATTTTGGGTTATGAGCATTTGAAAATGGGCATGTAAAGTGTATGTGTTGATTTTGAGGCTGAATAATTTTTCTAGTCTCCTTTTAATTTGTTTAAAAATAAATTCTGTGGGTGTATATAAAGTGATACTGTTTACATTTATCTTACATGTGTTTATATAATATCTGTATGTTTAAAAATAATACACCCAGAGTAATGATCATCATTCCCTTTTTGGACATTCCCCAGTAGGGGAAGTTATGGTATGAACGATGACTTATAGTAAACAGAAAGTGAGTGAATTGGCTGGATGTGGATGTTAAAGAAGTGAGTTCAGGTGGAGGCTGTTGGAGGTTACTGTTCCAGCCTGAAGGGACATAATAGCTTTTCAAACAAATGCCTTTATTTATAAGTCAGTTCCTGGTAAGTGCCTGGGCTAAGAACTGTATTCAGTAGTCATGCATCTCACAGTCGAGGAGGAAAATGCTGAGACCTACTAAAGACACCCTTCCTTTGGTGGTGCCTTGGTAGTGCTTCTCTGCTATTCGTTCAGCTGCAGGTCTGACTGCCCTGGCCTGAGCAGTGCACAGAAACTATCTGGGTAGAAAACAAGTAACTTGGTTGTAGGTTAAAACCCTGTTGGCCAGAGCTGCAGTTTTTGATACCCAGCCAAGGTAAAAGGCCCTGGTGAAATCTCTTACCTGTAGTGGCCAGTACCTACACAGTTCAGTGTCAGTGGCATTAACGCACCGTGTAGGATGGGAGAGTCTGGGCTGGGACCCAGACCTGTGCTGGCGGCACATTACTGCTTCCAGGGTGAGTGACAGGTCACCAATGGCCAGAGAGAGGGGCTCATTAGTGGCATGGAGTTAATAATACCTTTTTAACCTCTTCTCTTTCCCTTCCTGGCAAATACATATTTATAGTTAATATTTTATTTTGTAGGATGCAGAGGCCAAGAATTTGCTGCTCAGAAAGTAAATTGGGATGATAAAAAAGTTATGAACTGTTTTCTTGTAGTGAAGTACTTCTGTTCACTTGTAAAAGGTCATTGACTCTTACTGTAGACAAACAGTTACATCTGTGTTTGACTCTAAGCACATGCACTCCCAGCAGAACGGCAATTACAATTCAAAAGTGATTCAGTTGTTCAGGGAATGATCTGCAGCACTTAGGTCAGGCAGTGGCTTCCATGAGCCATGTTATCATTGGTTGCTGTGAAAATAGCATTGGAAGTAGCATGGCACTCGGAAGAGTTGAAGCTGAGATGTCCAAGGTAAGCAATGTGCTACATGAGCATCTCTAATGGTTTTTCAGTACATTGAAAAGCTTAGGTTCCACATTTTTCTCCCACATTTTTCTAACATTTCCTTTAAAAGAGAAAATGTTCTGTGTTTTGGTTTTAGTTCCTTCGGGAGTGATACAAAACGGAGCTCGAGTGCTGAGTAGAGGAATATTTCCTGGAGCCAGGCCATTGCCAATCAACCCTATAGGAAGCATGGCTGTCGCAGTAAGGTAAGAGTGGCTCATTATGGGATCCTTCTGAAATAAATCAGTATTTTGCAGAAAATGTAAAAGTGTATGTAAGCTTTGGTCAGCAGGTACTTTGATGCTTGATAATATTTTTGAGATTCTAAACATAATAAAACTCTGCCATCTAAAATTCTTGGGTTTTTGTTCTTTGCAACATAGTCATGGCATATCTGTTGCACACTGGTTTGTAAAGAGCGGTTTTATTTTCGCCAGCAAATTGAAGGCAGTTTATAGTGAGAACCTCCTACAGTGGCCTGTTTCTCTAAGTGCAAATGCATTTTCCTTCTCCTTCCCTCCCTTCTTTTTATGAAAGACTTTTTCCTAGAATGAATACCAGAGAGAAGAATACCAACAATATTAAAGCAAATCCTGAAAGATATCAGAACACATAACTGTCATTTTGTTATTAACTTAGGTCTTTTTGAGGCAGTTTCTTTCCCTAAAGTTTTATTTCAAGGTTATTCCAAATCATTCAAGGGTAAAATGTTGTTTAAGATACTCAACTACCTTAGGAAGCAGGGCAGTAAGAGACATCTAGTGAGGGCAAAAAGAACTGTGGTTCCATGGTTTGCTTTGCTTAAAGCAGTGCTGGTTTATTGGTGAAAGAACAACTTGCCTCTGATGTAACTCCATTTTCAATCAGTCACAACAGAGATTAATTTGGTCAAGTGTACTGCTAGTGCCCTTCTCTTCCAGAACTCTCAGTATCTGCAAAAGCTATTTCACCTCAGGCAGTTGGGTATTCTGGGTGGAGTGTCATAATTAGTGCTGATCCTGCTTTGCTGGGCAGTTCCAATTACACCCTCTTTTCACAGGAAAAGGCTGCAAGGCAGTGAAATAAAATATCTTGATAGCTTTTATTCCATTATTATTTACTTGGTTTTTTTTCCCATTTACTCTTTATTTTTTCATACCTTTTCAGAATCAGTGTCTAGCCCTTTGCATGCACTATTTCCATCCAGTAAATGGAGAGAGAGGCAGAGAGAACCTATTACATTCATGTACTCTTGATGCTTAAAAAGCGCAGAGGGGAAGACACTAACTGGAATAAAATCCCTATTTTTTGATAAGGCAGCTTTTTCAGCCGTTTTTCACATTTGCTTCACTGAAGAGGGGTCATCCTCCAGAGTTCCATAGTGTTCTTCTGCATCTCACTTCAACGCAGCCTGGCCTTGCTGGTGGCAGAGATCCACTGTCTTCATCAGCTTTGCCCCTGGCTTTACCCAGGACTTGTATTCTGCTCTAGTGGGGATTGCAGAGCTGTGGGACTGGATCATTAATTAGGTGCCATTTTTATGAGGGGTCCCAAGCTGAATGGAGGACATAGTGGTCTGAATATTCTCTCTAGAATTTATCTGGATTTCCTGCTTAGACCCTGTTTCATAATCAGGGTTGACTCAAGGAGGAGATAGAACAGTTTTACTTCCAGATCACTTGAAAAGTTGCATCTCTGTGGGCATCCTCAAATTGCTGTGCTGTAAAGCTGTATATATTAAGTTTTATTCATTTTCAGAGGACTATTTCTCATGTTTTTTCCCAGCAGGTAGATCTTTACCATCTGCCCGCTAATGTAGAGTTGGGAAATTAAAGATTTTACCCCTCCCTTGCTTATGTTCTTTTTGCTCTGTCTCACAGAAAATCATTTATAATTAGTTAATGCAGACATCTCTAATTCTTTTTGTTCTCTTCTCCAGCCTTAGGCAGTATTAGAAATAGCTTGCTATGAATATATTCCTGGTGTGCATGATGTCTGCTCATATTTAAAGGCTACTGCAATATCCCCTCTTTTAATTCTTGAAAGGCGGAGGGAGGCACAGACAAGAGGCTTTGAAAGCTTTTGAGGAGTTAGGAAACTCTCAGAGTTCGGCAGGCAGTTTTTTCTTGTTTCCCTCAGGGATAATGAGATTGAGAATTTCTTTAGAAAAAAAGATCAGTCTGGATTCACAATGCCTCTTAGAACATCATCTGGTCCTCTCAAAACTAGATACTTCTGTTATCAGTTACTGTAAAAATGACACAGTTACTTGGTGCCTACCCCTCTCCTCAGATACACGGGGCTAAATAGGACCTGTCATGTTGAGCTTGCTTGCATCTTATGAGAATAACTTCTGCTCATAATGTGCAACAGGGGGTATTTGCCACAGCATCCATGCAGCCTTCTTTTACAGTTAAGTGTGGAGTACTGCTCAGATTGAGCTGTCATTCCTGCAAAGAGGACAATACTCCAGTCAGGCTGGCAGGGGATGTTTTCAGACCTGTTTAGGTGCAGGAAGGTTGATTCCCCTTGTGGGTTTCACCAGGATGGGAGGTCTGGGCAGCCATGGGAGGTGGTGCAGTCTCCTGTTGCCGTTGTGCAGAAACTGTGTGCCTCTGCCTATATATTGAGAAACCAGACAGCTTCTTCCTAAGAAGTTTTTGCCCAAATGTATATTTTCTTGAGAAGATTTCCATTGGTGCTGTAAATGAAAGGCCTAAAGCCACCTAAGAAGGTATATTTCATTATTTGTACAGGGCACCTCTTACATTTTCTTGGTGGTGAACTGTTGCATAACAAATTAAACCTCTTAGCTGTTTTTCTTTAGTTACCACGGGTAGGAGTTACGGGTTCTTCTGTAAGGGGCTTATCTTCTGTTGGCAATTCCTTGGTGTCTGAGCTGTTAATTTCATTTTGTGTTTATTTCCTCAACATCTTAATGTTCTTTAGTTTTGTTGTCCCCCAGACTGGTGCGAATGACTTGCAGCATGTTGTCCTGTTGTCCAGTACCATTAATGCCAAAAGAGAGTAATAAAAAATTTGATCTTGGGTTAAATTTGCAGTTGTAATTGAGTGAAGTGTTTTGACTACTAGGTTGTTCAGAAAGGAGGCCAAAACCATAGCATTGGACTAAGATGCTGAAATGTGTGATTTCTGATGTGTTAGCTCCCATCAGCTGGAAAGTGTGACTGAATGCATTGGTGTATTTTGTTCCTGCACAAGGTATCAATGCGTTGCTGTTCCCTTGTAATTACGTGTAATTTTATTTGTATGTGTAAAGTACAATTGAATTAAGTACTTTGGGTTACAAACCCTACTGAAATGTATTTAACAAACATGACTTTCCCTGAATAAAGAATAGCAGTTGAGGAGAGCTTCATTATTTTGTAGTGCATTTGGCTTAAATTGCACAAATAGGCCTTTCATTCCAAACTAATCTACAAATGGAAAAGGCATCCCACACTATTTTTACTTTGACAATCATTCTCTGGTGTTAAATCTCCACAGCATAACATAATTGGATGTGTTTTGACAGTAGCTTTTTATTTACTTTATTCACACTGCTTTTAGCTTGTTTACCATCCATATTTTCCATGTTGTGGCTGACAAGTCTAAGACCCACCCAAAGACAGCAGGGAAAAATAATGCTTCAAAGCTGCACAGTGTGTAGCATGTCTCTAACATGAGATCCATCATATATATATTTTTGGCAGACCATATCCCCATACATTTCCCTGAGAGAATCTAAAAGCAAATGGAGTGATAGTCTGGATATGTAGAAAGAAAATACTGACTTACAAAGGTTTTCAATGAAAGCAGGCAAAGCCAGTATTTCCTTACATGCAACATGGAGTTTGTTGTGCTTCGAAAGTGAGCTCTTGCTCTTCCTATCATCAGCCATGGCAAAATATCTTTCAAATGTTTTCCTAGGAGGACTTCTGTGTTCACTTTAGTAGGCAGAGTCTCTACCAAAATGGCCGGTGCATCTGCCGTCACGTGTCTTGGCAAGGTGCAAGAAGCTCTATCATACTTAATCACCTTCTGAGGGACTCAGGTATCACCAGTTACATCAACTCTTGGGAAGAGCACAAGCTTGGAATTATTGCTGTTGGAACTACAGTTTCAGTACAGTCAGCAGACAGCTGAATTAGTGAGCCTAAGCCTCACCTGGCTGATATGGACGGATCCACTGAGGTGAGGCTAAGGGAAATTCACCCCATAGAGAATCTCACCTGCTATTTAGCATACATTTTGTAACTTGGTTCAGGTTATTCTGCAGAAGATGTTTTATGAAATATCTTTAGTAATTTTTTAAAAATCTTCTCTATATGCTACCTATGCCTAGATAATAGATTAGATTGCTTTTGGTAGTTTTTGTTAGAAATACCTTGGGCTTTAAATTATTGCAGGTCAAAAAACAAAAATTAATGGGAAATCACATAGGGTTTTTTCCTTTTTTTGCAATTCTTCTTTTTCATCAAACATAGCTTTTTTGCTTGGTTTTGGCTGGAATTGAGTTAATTCTCTTTCTACTAGCAGGTACAGAGCTGCATGTTGGATTTAGTATGAGAATAATGTTGAGGACACAGTGATGGTTCAGTTGCTGAGCAGGGCTTACTCCGAGTTAAAGACTTTTCAGTTTCCCATGCTCTGTCAGTGAGTAAGTGCACAAGAAGCCAAGAGGGAGCACAGCCAGGACAGGTGACCCAAACTGGCCAAAGGGATATTCCATACCATAGAGTGTCATGTCAAACTAGGAGGGTTGTCTGGGAGGGGCTGATCATTCCTGAGGGATGGATTTAGTGATGAGTAGCTGTATTGTGCATCCTTTGGCTTTCGTGTGATTTATTTCTCTTTTTGTTCCTCCCTTTTCATCATCATCATCATCATCGTTGTTGTTGTTGTTACTGTTACTATTTACTTTATTTCAGTTATTAAAATGTTCTTACCCTAGCCCATGGTTATCTTTCTCCAATTCTCCTCCTCATCCCACCTGAAGCAGGGAAGGGCAAGCAGCTGCATTGTACATACTTGTTGACTGGGGTTAAACACTAACATTCTTGAGGAATTTCACAACTATCTGTAAATTGCGAACAAGCTTCCTAAGGAATTTTCCTCAGTTAAAAAAAAAAATTATTTAAGTCCCTCTTCCTGCAGTGGCAGAGCTACTGCTCTTCTTGGATTTTGAAGGAAAAAAATAATTAAAAAAACAAACACCAGAAGTCAAGAAAATACTGAAAAATACAACACTAACAACCTTTACCTACTTTGTCATGAGTAGATCTTAAAATACCTGTTCTTTGGCCATTAGTGCCACAGTTCCTTACGCGGCTCTCTGATCATTGGGGCGTGACAAGAATTATCTGTCTAACTTTATTTGAAGATGAAAGATTGTTATTTAGGACTATTTTCACTTTCTCTTCTTTGATTTATAGGGCATTTACTAGATTATTCCTTGGGTGTAGTTTTAATTATCATGATTTTATTTCTCATGCTTTGCTTATTTTTTTGTCCCTTGAAGCAGCCATTCAAGCAGTGATTAAATACACCAAACCTGAGTAACGTGCACAGTAGATGCCAAAGCATAAGTACAATTATTATCATTTACTTACATTATCTATGGATGATTATTTTTGCTTAGATAAAGGAATTGGTAGGTATTTCCTTTTATAAATTCTTAGTTATATCTTAATGCTCTCGCATATTACTGGCATGATCACCTTAACAAACCTCAAATCATCCTTGTAGCATTGCATCCCCCTTCACACCTGTAACAGGCAGGGTGAGTTATCCTTGGGAGCCAAAGGAATCTCTTATTAACTAAAGGACAATAATGCTGACTGACTTGATTATTCTTTCTTTGCAAAACGCAGAGGGCTGCACTTGTCTTAACTTCAGGTCTGCTGTTGATACTTGTGGCAGTTCATGACTCATATTTACTGTGGTCGTTTGCATACAATTATGCTCTGAAGTACCTTCATGAGAGCTTCTGTCACTAGTGAAGCAACTTGTTATTGTTGGCTTTTAACTCAGTAACCCCTGGCAGAATCTCATCATACAGCAAGTGAGCACCACTTCATTTTCCATGTGCTTGCTCATCCTCCTGTCTGCTGGTATGTAGTGGTTTTAAGAAGCAGTTCAACTACCTATAGCCAAAAGTTCTGACTGTCTTAAATTTCCCTTTGAAATAAGAGTGCTGCTTTTTTTTTTTTTTTTTAAGCAAACTTGGAACTTGTCAAAATCTACAAACCCAACTTAACCTGTATTGCTTTCTGTGTGTATTCTAACTGGGTGTTTCCAGTTACATACCAAAACTGTCATCTGTGGGTACACAGTATTTGTCAGAAGTATCAGAGGTAGATGAAGATGATATTTAAAATCCATATAGGTTTTTCTTTGTTCATCACCTGTCTCAGGTGTGGAATACAGTAAGTATTTTTCAGCAAAACTTCTTGGCATTTTGCAAACAGAATGTGATTACCTATTCTTCCTTAAAGGTATCAGAGAAATTTAAGATATATCTGTCCTTGGTAAATGACAGAGATTTACTTCTGTCTCATGCTGAGGAGGACCTCTTTGAAGGGCAGAGGCACCAACACTGTGCAAAAGACACTCCTTACTGTTTGAGATCCAGCTGCTTTGAGTCCCATCTGGCTTCTGATGACATTAGTAGCAGAATTCTTATCCATTAACAATGAGAAAAAAGTCAGACTTTCAAAAATCCAGACTTACCTCTGCACTGCTTGAGGATTGTGTCATTGTGCTACACAAAGACAAATACTCTAAAAAGAATCTGCACAGTGCTTTACGTTCAGATCTCTCAAGCAAATAAAATAGTCCATGTCTGTAGGATGAAAAGCTCTAGAGACTTGTCCCATGGACTTACATGAAAGAGCAAGCCACTGCTTTAAAACATGAAAATATGTCTGTTTCTGGAAATTTTGAAATAAAGGTCTGAACAAAAAAGGGGAAAAATAATGTATTACTAAAAATAAATTTCCTCTCATAGTAAGCACAGAATTCTTAAATACATTTTCTTCCCCTCTGTAATTTAAAAATAATTCAAACATCAGAGCAGGTGCTTGTTTAAAAATCTGTTACTGTTTCAGTAACAAAGGTAGAGGTGCCACTAAAACGGTGAGTAAAACCAGATTCAGCTAGCCAAAATCTGTCTCCTGAAACCCTGGCAAGTTCTGTCCATTGAGGATCTAGATTGAACTAAGTAGACCACGGATTCATTTCTTAGTTGAATAGGTGATTGTATAAGAGAAATGTAAAGCTTTAGAATGTCTCAGAAGCATGTATGGAATATGAATGGTTTAGTTTATTCAACTCTTACTAATCTACTGATATCAGTTACAAGTAATTTGTCTTATGTTTGAGCTGTTGTGTATCGAGATACAGATCAGATTCATTTACTTTCAGGGTTCGTGGCTTTTGATGTTGTGAATATCCTCAAACACTCTGCCTGTATAACTTTTTTATTTCTGCAAATAGCCTTTGCTAATTCTTTCCTTGACCTGCTTTCTCTTCCTTTATTTCCTCAAGCAGAACTGGTTGGAAATCTTTGAAAATGTAAGTGAAACCCAAAGATTTTTGTGATAGTTCCACCATAGAAGCCTTTCTTCTGAAGTGTATTGGTATTTCCTTTCCTCCTTTTTTTTTTTTAAAGTGTTTCCTTCTTTGCATCTTTCTGTGAACTTCTGTTTTTCTTTATCAGCGTCCCTGTTTGCAGTCACTCCCTTTGGGATGCTAACTCCATAGTACACCTTCCCCTGGGACATTGCCTTGGTACTCCCTGGGCATTTCATTCTATTTTTATGCTATTGGAAAGAATTGGGATCTGAAGTAAGTCCCATGGGCAGAGCTTCTGAATCCAAATTATGGACCCTTTATGTAAAAGCAACATTAGAGACTTGGGACTAAGGCAGATCAGGGATTTGGCACATGGTTGTGCTGCTCCATGGAACTGTAGTTTTCCTTTGACTGGTCTGTCGGTACAACCTAACAAGTGAATAACATAAAAATGGGCATCTTGGTTTAAATCCCATCCACTAGAAGCCTTGTTTACTAACAGGCAGTGGGAATCCTATTCAAGTTTCCACCTATTCTGTCTTGTATGTGTTTCCTTGGAGCACAAATTGATTGTTTTTGAATGGAAAGTTAGTAGTATGTGACTTTTAGTGAGCCACTTTGCTCTGACTTTTAGCTGCCTAGTAAAATCAAGTAACTTTAATTTTATGCTAATTTATTATAATTTTAACATCTTTAAATGTAAATTTACACTAAAAATGAAGAATCTGTCACTTAAAATGCATCACATGCTTCCTTGTAATGGCTGATCTTAAGGAATTGGTTATAAATTCACCTTACAACTAGTTTAGTATGGCTGATTTCTTCTTTTAAGCATTAATGCTTCTTTTAAGCATTTGGCAACTTCTAATGACATCCCCTGCAGTGGCAAGCCATCACAGAATAAATGCAGCTAGCTTGCTGCACAATCATGAATGACACTGCATTTAGTTATTAATAATTGAAGTCTTTCTGGGTTCTGTATAGAATTTATGGATCATACATTACTCAGAAATCTAGGGAAAAGTAATTTTGTTGGGCAAAAGAGGTTGGCAAGAGGCTTTCTTCACTAGTATCTGGGCCATTTATTCTAAACACTTATTTTTAAATACTGTAAATAAGAACATTTGGAATGACAGATGAATTTGCTACCTCCTAGTATTATCCTGTCACTGGTTCATAAAAGCAAGCAAGTTTCTTCTCTCATCAAGGTCTACATACAAGAGCATTTAGATGAATAGGACCTGTGGAATTACATATCTCACTTATATTACTCACCTTGCAATCTTATCTTTCAGTAATGGATAATACTCTGCTGTTTCTTCTATTAAAAAAGCCTACATGAAGTCCATTCCCTGAAGCCTAAAGCACTTTCCCATTTCTTCAATAGAAGAGCAGTGATACTCTGGACTTGCCACTGTGCCATTCATCTTAAGAAATATCTATGTTCAGTGCATGAATTTAAGAAAAGGTTTTAATCCAACCCTGCCATCAGTGTGCAAAAGCACTCTAAGGGTAGCACAAAGATGGCAAGAGTAGACTTAAATTCAGTTTATCATATGATGGTTTGAACAGCCTTGCTTTTTTGTTGTTTTATTAATTGATAGAGGTTCAAGGCAGGTGAACTGGCAGGTGGAAATGATGATGGCTTACTCAGTGATGAGCATCCTACTCTGATTTTTTTCAGCAGGAGTTAAGGATTAAGGGTCAAACCCTTATTTAATAGTTTTTTCTGTAAAATCAGTGCCAATGCTCTAATACTTTTCAGTCTAAAAAGGAACATTGTTAGTTTTTAAATGTATTGTGTTGCAGTAGTTCCCACATCACAGGGTGCCATAAAAACAAATGAGGAAATTGCAGCTTCTAGAGGAAATCCTGATTTTTTTTTCTACTGCTTGTTTTTGAAAACATTCTAATATTTTGTTGGCAGCTAGTGGCTTAAGATTGTATTGCTTTAAGATTATTCATTAAATGATCGGAATCAGAAATGTGAGTGGACCTGGGTTTTGTACTTAGTTGCTCCTTCTGTTGGAAGAATCCTAAATGGGTGCTCTGCTGCTTCCAGGTGAAACACCTCCTGTGCTTGGAATGCTAGAGTTGGAAAGTGTCTTTCAGAGGAGGCAAAGAATTACTCCAGAAAGCTAGTATCTCTTCCCACATTTTTGGTAGTATCATTTTATATGAAAAAGAGGAGGGGATATTTATGCAACTCATCAAAGTTTATTATCCAGTAGATAAAATAATAATGGGATTTCTTTTTAATTCTTGGAACTGTAAATTATTAGTTGAAACGTAAACCAGGACTGTTAAGATATTATTTGTTTGTAACCATCCCCTGCTTGCTCCTGCCTCTTGTGCTGTTTCGTGTCTTTTGGCTTGTTTTATATGTCATGTTCAATCCATGAGCAATTAGGCTTTGAAACCAGCTTGCATGGACATTACTTTGATACTGATAATTTCAGATGATAATTTCAATTTATCTGTCAGTGGCTTTATCATCTTTTGCTTTGAAGCAGGACCACATCTCGGTGGTTTCTAAGACTCCTTCTATTTGTTTTTACAGGAATGGAATAACAAACTGCCGGATGCGGACAGAAAGCGAACAGTCCTGTGGCTCTCCAGTTGTCAGTGGTGACCCAAAGGAGGATCACAACTACAGCAGTGCCAAATCTTCCAACCACAGGAGCACATCACCTGCTAGTGACTCCGTTTCCTCTTCCTCTGCTGACGACCAGTATGAATTCGCAACTAAAGGCAGCCAAGACAGCAGTGAAGGAAGTGAAGTTAGCTTCCAGAGCCATGAGAGCCATAGTGAAACAGAAGAGGAGGACAAAAAGCAAAGTCGGAAGGAGACCAAGGATTCTTTAGCTGACAGTGGGTATGCATCGCAGCACAAGAAAAGGCAACATTTAATGAAGGCAAAAAAAGTACCAAGTGACACACTGCCTCTTAAAAAGAGACGTACAGAAAAGCCCCCTGAGAGTGATGATGAGGAGATGAAAGAAGCGGCAGGATCACTCCTGCATTTAGCAGGAATTCGATCCTGTTTGAACAACATCACGAATCGGACGGCAAAGGGGCAGAAAGAGCAAAAGGAAACCACAAAAAATTAGAACAAATCAATGATTTGTTTGAACTTACAAAGTTTTGTTTCAGCACGTCAGGTGAATTCTAATGATTTGTGGCAATATCAGCAATTTTTTCATTTTTTGTTTTTCTTCTATTTGTTTTTGGTTTGTTTCTTTTTTTTTCTTTTTTTTTCCTTTTTTTTGGACCCTTAAGATTTTTATTTTTAAAGGAGATTGAAGCCATAGAACTCATACTGACACTCAGATAATTTACAAAAAGCTTTTCATTACCTGAAGACAAAAAGTTTAAAAAAAAAAAAAAAAAGCCAAAATCGCCATTGCTTTCTCCAGCTTGTCAAAAATGCATGGTTGAATACGCAGTGACAACAACATTAATGTGATGGGAGTAAAATTGGGCACTTGGAAATCCCTCTTATGGTAGAAGAGCTGTGCATAATTTAGTATTCATTCAGGCCTGGCCCTTAAGAATTTTTTCAATGACCTTACAATTGGGTTAGAAGTGAATGTCAATAAACAGATTTGTGGGAAAGAGGAGGCGCATACTTCTCAACCAAGAACCATCTAGTGGCACTTGGATACGTTGTGCCATACAAGTCTTTGGACAGCCACTGGTGGCAACTGTGCAAGCTGCAATGCACTTTTAGTGCTTCATGTATTCTATGTGGCTTATAATGTGAAGACTGATAACTATAAGTTTGAGGAAATTTGAACTATGTATGCAATGGGTTTCAGTGAAATAATGAGAAGAAATGGGAGGGGGGTCACTGTTAGTAGCATCGTTAACCATTGAATTCTGTCTTCTATATTAAATTGAAAGATTGTTCAAAAAGCCATAAGCCCGAAGATTGGCACTGCGTGCAAAAAATCATAGTAATAGGGAAAAACAAGCTATGTCTTCTAAACTGCCTGAGTGAAAAGCAATCAAATCTAAGAAATTACAGTAGATACAACGTACATCAGAATCTTTTTCTGTGGATCACATCCTTGATCTAATTGTGGAAACAAAGCTACAAAACCTGCCATTAGTAGTATTCTGTATTTAAAAATAGAAGGAAAGCATATTGGTGAACAGTAAAATTCAGTTCAACAAAAGAGCTCCTACACTGCCTTCAAAAGTGAGTGTGCAGTGACCGCCAGTTAGGACTCATCTTTGCAAAAATGACAACAAATTTCCAGATTGAACCAGTGTAGCCAGCAGATTGCATGGATTCCTTAGGGAGGGGGGGAAACAAAAAGCAAACAATTTTTTTTATTCAAAGATGACAAAGTTCTTGTAAGGTAAATAATGTATTTAGCATGAAGCATGAATTATTTTCATATAAATATAGAAAATAGAGAAAAAGGCTATGCCTCTAATTTTTAAGCCCTTAGGCTTAGAGTTTGGTTTTTTGGGGTTTTATTTTTTTTGTTTTGTTTTGTTTTTGTTTTGGTTCTTTTTTGTTGTTGGGTTTTTTTGAAGCAGGTGTTTAAGGTTTAACCTTCTTCAGGGACAAACACTGACTGTTGGGGAACTTACTCTGCAATATTAAAAAATAAAATCTTCATGCTCTGGTAGGGCTTGGATGGTTGAATTATACTGCCTTGTCTGCACATTCAGCCCCCCTCTCCCTACTTCTGTTTTAAAAAAGAAAAGAAAAAAAAAAAAAAGTAAAAGTGTGTCCTTTCTTCGTCTGTACATGTGTAACATGACGCAATAATCTGAGGGCAAATTTAGTAGTGAGTGTGTATGACAGAATCAAGAGAATAATGGGAGGTTAATTGAGGAAAACTCTCTGATTTGATTCAGGAATAAGTAGACAAGAAAATAGCTTTGCTAATTTGCCATGAAAAAATGAAGTTAATTAAGAGCCTTACGGAGGTGTCAGGAGAAAAACCAGTGTTACAGAGAGTGTGATTCAGGTACAGTGCTACTCTCCTGGTAAGGACGACCGTGAGACTGGAGATGACTACAGCAGAGAGAAGCTGTGAAATAAACAAAACATTCTCTCACCCGGATTCTTGCATTTGGCACGAAAACTTCTACACTTAGAATTTCCTAGAGGGAAAAAGAAAATCCCAGGAATGAACCACTTAAGAGAAGAGAATGGTTGGTTTCTTAAAGAGTATAGGCTTAGGTTTATCCCTGACTGTTTCAGGCAGCAGCTTCACCAAGATGGATCTAGTTTATAAAGAGTGAGATAGAGAAGGGTTTGACTTCCCACTCAGTGCATTGAGCTGAAAGTTGCATTTGGAGATGTCTGTGGTGTGTTGGGAAGCAGAAGGACTGAAAGATGAGCTGGTCTGGACCTGGTCCTGTGCTCCGCAAGCATTTTGTTATGTGAAGAACAGGGCCACTCTGGTGGCAGCACAGCAAAAGGGTGCCTTTCTTCTCATCTCAGCCAGTGTGTCCTGGGATCCAGGAGCTGCCTTGACAGCTGCCAGAGCTCAGCACAACTGCCAGCTATGGAGATAAAGAAGGAGAGAGCCAAGGATAGTGCAAGAAACAGCCTGTGTTCCTCTCACTTTGCTGGGGCCGATGCATGCAAAGTTGATTTCCCAGCATTAGTTAAGTCAAGAATACATAGATACTAAGTTTTGTTGGCTGCCTGCAGCCTTGAGATAATGGGGAAAACAGGGAGGACCAGTTCCTTGGGCAGGTAGCACAGAGATGAATGAGCCATAGCTTTTCCCTTGTCTGATTGGACCAGGACAATCACCTTCTTCCCAGATCTATGCTTACTACAGCCAAAGTCCACAGGCAGTGAACCATACAACCCTGTACAAGAAAACTTGGTCTTCATCTTTTACAGACTTTGGGGAGAGTAATTTGAAATAGAAAATACTACAGCGTCACTTTGGCACCACCTTTGCTCGTTAATGCATAGTTGTGTCAGGAGTGGTTTAATATTTATCAAAAAGCAGCGCTGAAAAGTTAAATCTAGTAGCAGAGAACTTAAACCATGGCTCAGCTATCTCTGTCCTCCAGGGGAAGCAACGTGTTTGTGTGTCAGTGGCCGGATTCTGTCCACAACCCTAATTCCAGAGCAACTTCTCTGATAGCAGTGTGTCAGTGCAAACGAGATCAGTATCTGCTGAACAAGTACCATTCATTAATGTGGACTCTTGGTGGCTAAATATATAATTACCACTAGTATTACTCATCTTAGAAAACAGTCATTTTGCATAAATATCTAATTAGGCAAGTTATCTTTATACAAATATATATAGATAGATATATATATAACCTATCTAAGACTTCAACAACTCTGTATACTTGCTGGTAAACTTAAAATGTTGGCAAGCATCTATTTTCATGTAAAATTGTTTCTCCTAGTCTGATTTGCTAAGGAGGTATGCTTTGATAAGAGTTTACAAAGATAAGTTCAGAAACCAGCAGTTTGGCTGAGGCCTAATGCCATGAACAGATTATTTCTGGTGTGCAAAAACAACTTGACCTTATTGACGCTTATTCTGACTGTTGATGAGAAGTACATAATTTGGATTGTATAAAATATTTAGGAGTCACCTTTTAAACCATTTTTGTGCCTGGCTGACAAAGGCAACTTTGTCAGAACTGGTTCTACTCCATCAGAGAAGTTCTCTTTTTTTCTATAAGAACTGAAATTGGTTTGTTTTCCAAGAAATACAATGTCAGCTTTTCAATACAGTTGTCTCTACTTTGACAGAATGATGTCAAAACGGAGTGGTAATTGCACTGTATTACAAACTCTCACTTGCCAGATACAAGGTGGTGTGGTTTTGTTTGTTTGCTTTCCTTACTAAGCCATTTTGGGGTGAGAAGTTGTCAAATCTCTTTAACTTTTCATTCTTTTCTCTCTATCGGTATTGCCAAATTAGCATTTCTTCAAGACAGGTTGGGGCTAGGGGAATTCCAGTAGGTCAGCAAGTATTGAGTGGAGAGTTTCACATAGGCATGAATTGTAAGGGTTGCTGGACTTCATGGCGGGTTCCTTTGGAATATGCCTTTTGCAGCAGGAAGCTCTTGCAGGCCAGAGCTAATGCCATAAGCAGATTTCACCAGTGTCTGCAGGGAGGTGAAATCTGCGGGTTGTGCTTGCATTCTGCAAGCAATTGGATGTTCTACTGCATTTTGATGCAGATTTTGCTTGCATTTAGAAATCAAGCACAGGTCTTGAACAGCTTAAATGTATCACCCCATAGCTGTTTCTGAAAGCAGTCTACTTCTGTTCTTCTTCTGGCAAAACTGGCAGTAGTTCTACCAAGATCAAGGGTTTTACACCTGAAAAGCCGAATGTGGGATTGAGGAGGTGTGCTGTGTAGGACTAGAGAACTATCCTGAGACTGTGTTCTCTTCCCTCTGGCAATTCAGTTGAGGTTCATATTGTTGTTCCTCTCTTACCTTAACGAGATAAGGGAATGCCCAAAGGAGATGCATCGGCTCCCAGTGTTCAGCTGAATTACTGTCTACCTTTGGAAGAGATAACAGAAAGAAGCTGGAGGCTGCATTCTTCACTGGAGTGAGGTAGAGTTACATCAACATACTTTAGCAGAGCAAGAAATCCTAAATTGTACACCAAATGGCACCACGGGTAAAATGACCAAAACAACACTTTGTCCTGGTTTCTTGGTAGCAGTGATTGATTTTCACTCAGATTTTGGCTCCCAATCCATCAAAAGACGTAGATTATAGAGTCATAGAATCATAGAATATGCTGAGTTGGAAAGGATCCATCAGGATGGAGTCCAACTCCTGGCTCTACGCAGAACACCCCAAGACACCATGTGCCTGAGAGCGCACAATCTGAGGTTTTCTAGAACTTGAAGGTGTCTGTTCTCCTTTGCAGTCAGTGGAGCTACAGGCGCCCAAGCGCTCCTGGAAGCCTTTATCATTTCACTATTATTACCACTTTTCCTTGAATCTGACACTAGGCATTTTTGAAAACATTACTCTCCTATGCTCCAGGATCAGAACAGAACTACAGAGAGAATGCATTTCCAATGCAGTTTACTTCACTTCATGGAGAATGCAAACCCAGCTCCTTCGGGCACATCACTACTGCCTGAATAGCTCGTTGGCATATTTTACAGGAAATATTTTCAAACATTTTCTTGACTTTGCCACCAAAAGAGCATTTGAACCATACATCCTCCTGATTGTAAAAGAATATCAGTGTTGACTGTCTGACCAGTTAAATTTTAGTAGTGTTCTTCACAGCCCTCCAGTAATATATCAAACACTGTTATGCACATAATGCAGCACTGTGATCTAATTTAAATAATACTTTTTTATTATTTATACTACTCTATGTAATATACATCAACACTTTGCTATATAACCTAAGTGATAACCCTCTTCTTAGTTACCTTCCAAACTCTGAATTTCTGTTTGGTTTGTATTGCAATTAGCACAGTTACCAAGTTGTAATGATGTCTCTTTTCCTTTGAAATGGGATGTGTAAGTCAAACTATACATTTTGTGTGTTTCTGTTTTGAGATGCAGTTTATAAGGATTTACACACAACATTCGGTGTTCTGTATAAATCTGAATACATTTGTGAATTCATCTGTTAATCCCCTTTTATTTAGAAAGTATTAATTGATGGTGGTTTATTAGGGGTTTTTAATTTTGCAGGTCTTTTTTTAGTACTGGTTATTCTTGAATTAAGCAGAGACTTGTCAGCTGGGTTGCTTTATCTTTGATCATGTACATGACCTTATAATTCTTCCACAGTTCAGCAAACAAGTACTAGCTTCACTAACCAAAAAAAAAAGTCTCAACCTAATGTGTCTATGGTGCTGTATTTTGCTGGTGTACATTTAAAACCAGAAATGATTTAAAGGTCACTTTTGAGTTGTTCTAATAAGTAGCCTTTCCTGGTTTGGGGAGTTGGGGTTTTGTTTAAGCATTGAAACAAGGTGTATTTATCTGAAGCTATGTAAGGGTTTTTCTACTGTATCACATTTCCTTTTGCAAAGAGGGGAATATTGACCTGATGTAACATCCTTTCACAATCAGTGGAAGGGGGTTTTGTTTCACATTTTCATTTTCAGTGGATTTCATTGAGCTTTGGATCAGGCCAGCAGTTACAGGAGCTCATCATCTGAGGGTTTAAAGGATAAATGACAACTTGTGCTGGCCCTCAGTGCTAGAAGGGATTTTACCAAATGCTAAAATAACATGCGGGATTCTGGAATGGCTGACCATCTAGAAATGGCAATCTTTTTCATTTGTTTACTCTGGCCTGAAATCCCAAGACTTTCTTTTTTCGTTCAGATTACATTGAACTTGAGTACATTTTTAAGTTACTAGAGCATTTGTACATTTTCTGAGAATGTCTGGGACAGCAATTGAAAGTCATACCTGTATCTGATAACCAGTTTCATGCCTGCATCATTCACACTCACTACTTAAAACTGCCATGATGTAAAATGTTGGGGGGAATGATTTGTGTGTGTATGAAAAGCATTATGAACTTGTACATTTTTTTATACTCTGATCTGTAATTTCTGAAATATTTTGTTTTACAGAAAAAAGTGATAAAGCAATCAAAAGACCAAGAGATTTAGTATCAAAGCTTAAGGGTCACAGGACCTTAACTGGCCAATAAGTTAATTTAGTACAGTGATAAGCCAATTTTTTTTTCCTGTACTTGGCGTCTGAAACTGCCAATTTCATCAATATTAAAATACGAACTGTGATGGGGAATGAACAGTGATGTTAAGTTGTATTTGTGTTTACCTAAATGAGCAGTCCGAAGGCAAGTGCAATCAGCTGATCTTTAGGAAATATGAAATTGTTGATTTAGAGGCATACTTGCATTTTACATTTTCTTGATGTGTAATCATATTGCCAAAGACAAACTATTTCATCAATTATTATTGTAAATAACACTTTCCCAAAACCTACCATAAAGTTTCTGTGATGTATTGTCTTCCAGTTGCAATAAAAATTACTGAGTTGCATCAATTGAACAATTGTATTTGTGTGAATATTGGCTTCAAAATATGCCCAGATATTAAAAAGGAACAACAGTGATTTTTTTTATTTTTTTTATTTTTTGCAAATTAATTCCTTCATTATTAAGTAGTTTTACCCCTCGTGGAACATTGCATGTATCTTCACTGCAGTAGATAGAACTCATGTTAATTTGCTGTCATGTGCAAATGGCTAAACATACTAAATAGGTGTTAAGTTAGGGCCTGATCTTCCATTCTCATGAGTTTTGTAGCTGAGAAACAAAGCTGATTTCACTGGGACTCGTTTGGGTTTTGTTGGGTTTTTTTTTTAACTAGCAACAATCAGAAGCGATCCAGTAATAAAACATGTCTAATGATATATATATATATATATAACATCCTGAAAAACATTGCTTTGTAATGTTTGCATCAACGCTTCCCAGGCTTTATTCAGGTTTCTGCAGCAACAGAGCTCATAGTTCTTTTGCCACTTTACTCCTTTACCTCACGGCATGAATGGATTGTTTGCAGGAGGAAATCCTGTAGAGTCAAGAGCGTCAAAGGTAGTCGCCTCAGCTGGCTCAGTCTGTAACCACCTAGGAGGTAACCTGATCTTCAGCTACTTGGAGCCTCCCTGGTCACCTTGGGCTGCTGCAGGAATAGTAATGCTTTCTGTTCACTGATGCTAAAAACTAGACCCTCTCTGTATAGATCTAGCAATCTAACCTAAGTCTAGAGTTGAAGAAAACAGTGCAAAAGGACTCTCTTCAGAGAGTAAATAATAGGGGGTATTAAAATAGCTTTCTCTAATTCAAATGAACAGTAAAATCTTATAAATCACATAATTCCCCAAACCTTGTGGTTTGAAAGCATTTTGTTAACAGCCTAGGTATTCATAAGTTGACTTTTAAAAGGATTGAGAAGATAAAAAAAAAAAAAGCCCTCCAGTTCTGTCAAACTTTCTTACACCTGGTTTGAAACGCTACTGAAGCAGAGGAGGATGGTTTCTTGGCCATGTAAGGGGAATGTATAGCTGCTGAAGCTGGAACTCGGCTGACTTGGAGTTGTAAGAGTGTCCCTCTCACTTGTCTCCATGCCATGCAGAGTGGTTGGTATGGCAGACTATCACAGCAGGCATCTGAGGGGCAAGATGGATGTAAAAAGCTCTAGGGGGGAGTGGGGCAGAAGAAACAAATGTCTGAGATACGTGCAAAGAGCGTGAAAGTGCCAAGCCTTGATATCTGTCCAGGCAATTGCTACTTCAGTGTATTGCCTGGAAAAGTTTCTGTTTGTAACCTATCCTCAGTGCCCACTGCCACAAGGAGGAGGGAAAAAAGACTTTGCCAAGGAGACAAGATGAGAGGAGACTGGTGAGAAAGCAAAACCACTTAACTGTGCTCTGAAACATCTTCCTCTAATGGATTCCCCCTCCCATCTGCCGCCAGTTAAGCACCTATCACACAGCACCATCTGTGGATGGATGTATCTGTAGCGACATGTATAGAGGAGCAGGGAGACCTGCAGTCTCCACAGAACATGTTTTAGCCTTTATATACAAGTCAGCAAGCTTGCCAAGAGGCTGGTTGTGTGCTTTTTTCAGCGTAGGGCATTACAGGAAGGCCTTAAGCTGTTTAGCTCAGGGACACTATCAGAGATACTCTGAATGCCAGTTGTGCTTCAGACTTCTCAGGCAATGGTGCACTTTGCTTGTTATAGGCAAAATAGTCTCAAGTTGTGAGTTTTAATTCATTGCCAATTAACACAGACTTACGATCACTCCTTTGGATGTTTAGAAAGGACGTAAACGACTGGACACTATATAAACACCTCTCCCACCTTCTCTCCAGCCCCAACACCCTTCTTTGCACCTTGGCTTGCGCTCAGTTTGTCAAAATGCCCCTGGCAAGCTCTTGGGCAGCATAGGCTTGGTGAGGCGATTTATGTACTGTCTCTTTTCTGCTGCTCTTCAAGGATGTCCCTGCAGCTGGAGCACATGCTGCCTACAACCATTCCAGGAATTCCTGCTCTGCTGTAGGAATACATCTGAGGAGGAGCACCCCCTGCTCCTCTAACTGCCCACAGCAGTGCCACCCTGTAGGTCTGTCCCTCCTTGTTGTCGACCTCAGCCCTCAGTAGGCTGAAATTGGCTGTGACCCACTCCTGGCCAGCTTCCACATGGGTGATGCTGCCACCCCTGTGCTTAAATTTTGTCTCTCCTGGTCACTGCAGCATCTCAATCCCTCAACACCTCAGCTGAGGTGGCAGTGGTGTCTGGCCCACTCAGTTTTCTCTGATGAGGAATTCCATAGGGACAGGTACCATGGCTTCACTCTGGGAGACAGCCCTTGGGAGCTGCATGGGGCAGAAGAAGAGCACCAGCCTGCCCCCATGGCCAAGGCGCCCACCCTTGGTATGGGCACCCACCTGGGGCAGCTGCCTCTGTCCTCACAGCCCCTGCATATCTCCCCTTTAGTAGTTCCTAGGCAGAGTGAGATGGCAGGGCTCCTGACCCTCCTCGCCTTGTAGAAATAGAAGTGGTTCTGTAACACAGGGCATATGAGGCCTATGAGCTTTTACACTGCAAATTTTGGCTACAGAAGTAGCTGTGTGGCTAGAGGTGTAAGGCTGGGGACCAAAATAAGCAAGGACGACAGTCCTTGCCTGCTCAGGGCACTTGAGTGAAAACATGGGCCTCCGGGCTCACCCACCTTGCTTGCAAGGGCAGGTACCTAATGGGTGTCTTGTGCAAACAGGTACACACAAAGTGCCTAACTAAGTTCATATGGCCACCACGTTAAGTTTCTGTCTTCACACAACAGCATCTTGTATTATGGGCTCCCCTGGGAAAAGGTGGCATTTGACCCTTCCTTTGGCATGATACACACTGGCTGAGGAAGTCGATTAGAAAGAAATAGTAAATAATGACAAAAGGCTTTGTTCTGTGTTCTCCAGATCCTGTGTTATGCCAGGAAATGAAGCAACAATGGTTTCTGTGACATCTGCTTTTTAAAGAACTATTATAAAGGGCACATTCAATCCATATAAGATAATTAAAGAGTTTAAACTTCATCATAAAATACAGATGATTAATAATGGTGAGAAACTTCATGGAAAATGCTCTATGGCAAACATCTGTCAGACTTAATAACAAGCATACACTCTGCTTTTCATCTTACACTGTTTGACATAATTTTTATTGGCTATAAATCTGCAGGGTTTGTTTATATTTCTGTTTGCATTAGGATTGGTTGCCACTTTATATTTGATCAGCAGAGCTGCTATTCATTGTGCTGTAAGAAATCAAATAATAATTGTGTATATATAGCAATCTGAGCATTAGAGTGCAAGAGACTGTAAACACAAAATTTTAAAATCTCTGCTTGTCATCATAAGCAATATTCTCTCCAGGTCTTTAATGACGATCAGTTTCTAGAGGCTTTTCCCAAATAACTGTCATTGAAAACAACAGCATCTGTTTTGGTAGCTTGGTCTTGAAATGCAGCATCTTCCTACTGCTGAGATACAACTTGTCCTGATCTGTCTGTTTTCAATCAGTTAGACAATACACAAAGGTAACGCCCACATTTTTCCTTTCCTATTTTTTTAAATGAATGGTAATACATCAACAAACAGGAAGAAAACACTTGCGTTAGATGCACCTTAGGAAGCAGAAGCTGTGCATTAAGGACAACCTGTAATATGGCTGCGTATTGTGGGATGACACAGCAGATCCTTCCTGAGGTTACCTTTCCATATGTACAAACACAGTCCTAAAAAATAATGGCTTATTGGCAAAATATGATAGAAGAAGTAGGATGAGTTGGAATGACAATGAACAGGTTGATGATACGGCTGCTTTGCCTTTAATTAGGCCAGGCAGAGACCCTTTTAAAATAATACAGTCTCCTCTCCTTCCTTTGCAGCTTTGTTTTCTCACCTCTATAACACGGATCAGTCTGTGATACAGGGACCTGGTTTTAATCATCATCTTACATAATCTCTGCAATCATAGTAAAGAGCAGCGCTGTTCAGTGATTTTAAAAATAGCTTTATTCAGCTATCAGCATACTAATTAATTCACCAGCTTATTCCAACCTAGTTCATTCACCATCTCGGTTACAAAAGCTACACTACCTGGGGTGTAATCAAATACAGCTGGCTTTGCCTGTTACTGTAACAACCAGATCCTCAGTTAGGAGGAGAGTCCCATCTCCTGCTCCTGGTGGCCACTGGCTGCTATCTGCTCCTGGTGTGGCAGTGGGAGGAGCTGTGCTGCAGCAGGATCTAACAGGTGATCCACCATGGGGGGAAAAAACCCAAACCAAAACAACAACAAAAAAAAAGGATTTGGGGAATATTGTCTAAAAAGGCTGCCAACAGCATTCAGTCAGCCATTTTGAGCTTTGCAAGCAAGGTAGGGGGAAGGGAAAAGAAGGCAAAGAAAAGGAAAGCTCTTGCAAGGAAAGGAAAGCTCCTGCTGTCTGCTTAAAAGAAAGAGGTGACAGCATGGGAGGTTCCTGGTGCTAGCTGAGGCATCCAGGAGCCATATGCACGGAAAAGGATGGAAGAATCCCTGTGAAAAGCAAGTGCTCAGCATCTGATGTAGGAAGCCAATGTGGCTTTGTCTCTGTTAACTTTTACCTTTCTGAGGGACTTCTCCCTCACAACCACCTTTTACAGCATTTTGCCCACTCCACAGCATTGTGGCTGCCTGTTCTGTGCCAGGGCTCCCACTGCCCCAGCACTGTGTCAGCTCGCCACCATCTGGGGGCCCCGCTGCCCCATATGACCTTCTCACCCAGGTAGCAAATTTAAATGACACTAAAACACTGCCATGAGGGCTTTCCTGGATCTCAGTTATGCTAACGCTGTAGGCTTACCTCTGCGGGTTGGATGGAGAACTTTAATGGCTTGGAAGAGAATTATCAACCCATTCTCGGGTACCACGTCAGGATATATCTCTGCCGCTGAAAAGTGGTCTCCATCCTCCCTTCTTCCTCTCTGCTCTGCTTTGCTTCGTATTGGGCAACTGAACCCTATCCTAGGTGCTGACGGAGTCTGGCTGCCCCAAACACAAAATACGGTTAGAAAGGACCTTTCACCATTTTTCTTATCTCTGTTTTTACAGCTATTTGCAAACAGACCCCTCTGACTTAACGCTGCAGCATCTGACCTCTAAGACAGATCTCACCTTACGCAGGCATTGTTTGCTCTAGTAAACAAATGTGAAATCAAGGGGCTGCCAAAATTCGGTGAACTAGAAGCATAATTGCTTGAGCAGTTAGCGCTCCCACGCAGGCGGGAGCTGTTTGCTTGCCTTACTGCTTTACCACTCCCTTCCAATGAGGCTGCAGTAAAATTAATAGTCTGTGACAATGTATCTTACTGGAAGCAAATCAGTCACCTCCATTGCACTGGTAATCCCATCTCCACCGATAGTGGTGTTCACAGAGAGACTGCGTGGGGACTCCGGTCTGCAGGGCGAGTCACTGCTGAGAAAACGCTGGCTGTACATGGCAGGGGAGTCATGAGCCTGCTTTGGGTGCCCTGTATGAGGGTTAAGTAGCTGGGGGTGGGGGAGAGGATGTCTTATTTCCAAGAGTTTGGAGATTTGGGGTTGTTTAAAACAATTCATCTTGTTTACAAGGTAGAATTATTATAATTTTTGGTTCAGGGGTCAGGGACAGAAGAAAAGATTATTTAGCAGACAAAGGCAAGCAGAGCTTGTGTCCCTTCGAGTGCCTCTTCATGCAGACTGTAAATGCCACTAAAATACATGACAGCTTGTTGTGAGGACAATTGTCTGATACGTATAAAAATACAAACATATTTCATTTTAGACAGAAGACATGTTACTTTAACATATAGATCTTGACAAAAAATTAGAAGCTTGAAAGTGGCTGCCAAAGGAAAGGGTGGGCTGCCAGAAGGATTAGCCCCTCAGAAGTTTTGCTCACTAGGGCATAGCCAGCCTTTGCCAGATGAGACTTAGCCCACTCCTAAAGTTAAGGTTAGGGTTATGAAGAAAAAAAAAGCCTGGAGTCCTGATATGGCTCAGGCTGCAAAAGGGCTGCCAAAGGGAAGGGGTATTTCACCAAGACTGAATTTTTTATTGGAGAAAAGGCTGGAATTCTGGGGCAAAGGGGGGGTGTAGGCAGTTGGACAGAGCCTGGAGCTGCAGCATGAGCAGGAGTGCCAAGGGGCTGCCAAGGGACAGGATAATTAACTGAGAGGGTCCGGTCCTGGCAACATTTTCATCTGCATCAGGGTCTTTTGTTTGCATCTCCTTACCAGTGAGTCTTACCAGATTGCTGGGTTTCATCTCCTCAGTCTGCTGCTGATGTATGAACTCATGGAAAAGACTCCAGTTCCAATCCCAGCATTATCCAAGACATCTCGCAACCTGTCTATCTTTCAGTTGAAACTTTCAAACTGCAATTTTTTTGTCTCAATCCCTGGCTGTCACAGAAGCAAATACTGTGTGGATTTATTGCTTCTAAATACACAACACATCTGGCTGAGTTTTAGTCCTCTCTGGCAATAGAGGATTATGTTTTCTTTTGTACTGGAAGTCTGTAACTCAGAGTCTGAATGTGGAAGCTAGTTACACATCAGAGGAATATGTGAGGAGATGGTGCAACATGCAAACTGTTTTCCACTCCTAACTGGTGAGGAAAACCTTCAGCCCATCAGAGCTAATGCCACTTGAGCTACACGGAGGACAGGAAAATGCTTGGTGGGACCTGTGGTGTGGGTACACAAGGTGGGTGGAGCCCAGGGGACAGATCAGCACATCCCAGCTGTGCTGTGCTGTAAGCAGTGGAGCTCAGTTACCTCCAACATGGCACAGCAGGAAGACACTTTCTAGACCAGCCCAGCTACCTCTGTATGGAACTGCTATGTAGACACCAGCAGGACTGTCTGGAGCATTCATTGTCTTACACTGATAGGGAGAACTGGTGTCTACGACACTTGAGATACCTTTGCATTTCTCTCGCCATGGGGACCTTGAGTGCTGTGTCAAGGGCTCAGGCAGCAGCTGTGCTGGCCAACAGAGTCCTGTGTAAATGCACAGAAATGGTTCCTGCAAAATCTTTCAGCAGTGCAAAGGAGGGTTTCACTGCCTCATGCTGTCTTCTAAGCAGACACCTGCACTCCTCTAAGGTAACCTGCCGTGTGCTATGCTCAAAGTTTTCAGTGCAGGGGTATATTTTTTAGACATAAAAGTCTCCTGGCATGCTAATTTCATTCTCTTTGTGAGCTTTTCCTTTATATGAAGTGTTTATTAGCATGACATGAGCAAACACCAGCTCCAAACTGAGGTTCTTGCTGAAATGAAAATGCAAATGTTTGTCTTGCACAATCAGATTTAATATCAGGGCACTAATAGACCTTAATGGCCCTGATCAGCCTCATTTGGGATCTCCACTTATATGCCTCTCTGTGGACCCAGGAGCTCCATTTCAGCTCAGTCCTAGGCTATCAGTCTGTGGGTCTGGCTATGCCATAGGACTACCAGTTTCCACCACAGGCAGAACTGTGCCTGCGCATGGCCATGGACCCTGTTGATCCACACCCTGACCAGCAGCCTGACTTCCCAGTCTGATTGCAGACCTGCCTTTTCATTGGGGTCCTGCCCAGCAAGCACTGTGCTGTATCCAGCCCCAGTTACTATCACTGAGCTTGACTCTGATCAACTGATTGACTTCCCAGTGAGATTTTGCAGCTGCCATATAAGCACAATGTTCCCTGGTAAGATCTGGACTCTTGGTAGAACCTGGCTACTATCTGCAGGTCTGCCCACTCACCTTGCTCAGGTACTGTGGGGCTAGGCCCTGGCTGGAGGGGTCCCTGGCTCCTGGGGAGCAACTTGCCTTCACAGCCCCAAGGTGGGAGCTACAGGACTTGGGCATTGCAGGTGGGGTATGCTGTGCCAGAAAGGTTGCGCATGATTTGTTTGTCTGCTTCGTTCAATAGGCTGGAAAATATAACAAATTCATTTAAATTGCTACTGCAAAAAAGTTATCTAAATGTCTAATCAAGTCCAGTTAGAAATCTAAATGGACTGTATTTTCCATCGGGATACAAGTGACAGCCTGTTTCTGACCACTGGTGCTGGTTTGGAAGCTGTGATTTGGCACCACTGTAGCCCTGAAGGTGTACTCAGGCCCCACGGCATTTGTCCCACTGAAGCAGCACATTACTGGAGGTCACCTCCCACCCAGCTCTGCAGCTGTGCAGGGGCAAGCTCCAAGTCTGCTGGACCCAGGATCTTGTGCACTTCTTGCTGGATTGGTCCCCAAGTAACACGTGTCAGTAAGGGCTTAACCATAAGGCTGCCTAAAGCTCTGCCATCGGCACTGCCAACTTCAGCTGTACTCTACTGACATAAACCAATAATTCCCTTTGCTGAAGAAAGCAAAGCATTTTTGTGGATGTTCTTTGATTTGGCTTCATTCTCTATTTTGCTTTGCCCTGCCCCTCACTTGAAGGAAATTTTGTATGTGAATAACCATATGGGTATAACTAACTTGGGAGGTAAAGCAAGGAAGCAAGAGGAGCAGAACTGAACCTGTGCTCTCCCCCATTACCTGTTCTACCTGTTGCTTATTCATATTCTCAGGTGAGAAAAATATACATAAGATGCTTGTATTTTTGGCATTTCTCAACTACGACCTAATTGTCAAGCTTAAGTTTTCTTAATTTTAGTACAAATAATTGTAGTTTTGTCAATATTGGCCCACAGGTACCATGTTGGTAATCTTGACAGAGATGCTCCTGTCCAGGACCATCAGTCCCACTGGACATGGTCCCACTGGAGATGGCAGCACAAGCTAAAATAGCCAAAGAGCAGGGCCATCCCTTTAATAATGCATGGCTGTAGGTATGTCTATTTCCATGTGGTCATTCTTTATCATTTTAAACTAATAGAAGATTAAGTTACTTCTTTTCCAAGTCTATAATTTTCTTGTCACTTCCCTGTTCTTTTTTCTTTACATAGGCTATTCTATACCACTGCTGCAAGTAAACTGCACAGGCATTCACAAGCACATGGCAATGATTTTGCCCCTCTTCCACCATGCATTTTATCTCATTTTGCTCTAATGGAGCGTCTTCTGGGTGGGGTACTGCAGATCCCATTAAATATGCTTCTGTATCAACACTGCTCCTAAGCAAAATATATTGATTGGTGAAGCTTTGGACCTACTTTAATCAAGTAACCTAAACAGGGCTTAAGCTTCAAAAGCCTGGTGATGCTCCTAGCTTCAAAGCTTTTACTTACACTGAATTAATTTATCCTGGATGTTCTAATGCTCTCAGCAACCCTATAGATTATAATGTTAGAGGTTACAATCATGCCTCTGATAATATTCCCTAAGCTTGAACTGTATTGATTATAAAGTAAGGTAGAAGGGGGAGCGGGGAACACAAAGAGAAAAAAAAAAGGATTTCACTTGAAGCAGGTGAACACATTCGACCCCCATCAGGCTGATGGGAAGGAATATCATAAGGTCCTAATACTTGGGGTTTTTTCTGTCTGACATTCTGATATGGACTGAGCATCAAGCCCTTATCTCCAGACTCTTTCTTGCTTAATATTGTAGGTGTATTATGTCATAAATATAATTCCTCGTCAAAGCAAGATTGGTTTGGATTTCAACATGCAGAGCATGTTGAGCATCAGTACAAGTTAGTGTCAGTCTCAGCTGCACTGTGGGAAAAGGGAATAATAGTTTTCTGTGTCCAAGCAAGAGCTAGAAACCATTGTGTATAACTACCTGATGCTGAATTACGTGCACTAGTAACACAATGGATGGGTGCTCAAGACCTGATAGTGTTAGGTTAATAGTTGTCTTGATGATCTTAAGGGTCTTTTCCAAACTAAATGATACTGTGATGCTAAGAAACTTCTCATCTTTATGAACTTCTCACCTTTATGTTCAGCAGGGCTCTTCCATACATCCTAGTTGATGAACTGAACACCTGTGCAAACACAGGAAAGTGTCTAATCCAGTGTGTGCTGTAGTCTAAAGATGCCATTAAATCATATCTGATTTGATTGTCATTAGTGAGAAGTGAAAGGTGCTTAAACAAACATAACTGCAACTCCTCCAACACTGATGCACAGTCCCTCTGGGTTGCAGGCATAAAAGTCAGTGGCATCCAGCAGTTTTACTGGAAACACACAGGGCTGTTGTCCTGTGTTCCTGTTCCCCTCAGCAGAGATCTGGTATAGTCTATATGGGTAGCTCCATCCTGGCTCCTGGTGAAGTCTGCAGAAAGGATAGGCCACAGAGCAGAGTTACTGTCTTTCAGTGGAGGGTGGCAGAAAGCCCTTTCCAGATAACTCCCAAAATTTTTTCAGAGGCCCTGCCCTGAGCCTTGCCTGTTTTCCAGAGATTATCATGAAAACAGCATATTGGTGAATAAATTAAAAGATGATTTAAAGCCATGATAACTTTTACATTTTTATTAGGTAATCAGGTAAAGATGCATACTATTTTGAATACAGACTACCTGTATTATGCTTTATGAAACTAAGACTATGAAGCGATTTCACACTGAGAGCTCTGATTACTACGGCAATAATTTCTTCTACTACCCTTTCAAACACTTATTAATCATAAAAATATCAGTTCAAACTATTTTCCCATCTCACAGAAGATATCAGTGTTCACAGTATGAACTTTAAAATCACATCTGATTAGTTAATGTCAACAATTATTAGTGTACTGTCAATTTAGATTTCTATTGTCCTCCACTGATCTCAGTCTCCATATACTGTGAAGTGCACATCACTTAAAAAGTAAGTTTTCTATGCTGACTGGTTAGGAATGGCTTCCTGTCCTGATGTCAACTGGTAGTAAGTAAAATAGGAAAATTTGGCACATTATCCCTGTGACAGGCTCCTGCTTTGCTGCTCAGGACCAGTGGGAAGCATCTTTAAGACTACAGAAAGTCATTCAAGAGGGGAGCAGGGAACTGATAGCATGGAGAGACACTTGGTTTAGCGTCTTATTCCCTCATTTTATAAATCTTTCGGCACACGCAGATGGCATGTCTCTATTTTCATGGTGATTTCTCAATCAACGTGACAGAGATAACTGGTACCTCCCATGAGAAAAGATGTAAAAAAAAAGGACCTAAAAGGTCAATTATAGTCTAGGTAAGACTGCTCATGGTGTTTGGAAGGCATCAGGACAGCTAAACTATTTCTTTCTTCTAGTCTGCTAGTGTCAGGAATCATATTATTCCAAGGGAAAAGGTAAGGCAGCCTCTGGCATTTTGGCATTCCTTCTCTTAGCCCTAATTAAGCCTAAATACTATTTACAATACTATTTAAATTCTGAATTACTATATTGTGGCCAATCTAACCTGGTCTATTTTGCACATAGGTTCCAGAATGGGTTGAATTACTTTATGGTCATTTATTTCTGAAGCAGGGTTAATATGAATTGTAGCCAGAGCTGTGAATGAGTGGATGACATCAGCCCCTGCTTCTCTTACAGTTCTCCCACCCTATACATTGAGATCTCTTAAGAAGAACCAAGACAGCTGCATCCCAGGGAAAGGGAGGGACTGATTTTTAGCTCTGCAAAATCTGCCTTTCAGGTACACAGGTGCTGGAAAAGACTAACGAGACTCTGTCCAGCCATTAGTTTTGCTTAAGGACATGTAACACAACCTCAATCTTGAGTAAATGTGGACTCCTTGCACATAAGTCTGAATTTGTGGTACAATAAGGTTTATTTCTATTTTATTTCCAAAACCCTTGGAAACTTTATATACAGAGTAGACATCTGGACTCCTAATTTCTCTCTCCCTGTTCCTGTCTCCCTCCCTCCACAGCAGTAATCCCTTTCTGTGCTGCCCACAGGAGAAAATGAGTCTGCCTGTACCTCCTGTGTGCTGTTGCCAGGCCATTTTACGTAAGCATCCTTCTCTGTTCTCCATTGCAGGACAGCGTGTCCTGTTGGAGCCAGTTGTTGTCTTTAATCTCTGAATGTAAACATGCAGATTACATTCCATTCTGTCAGCAGTGTGCAGTGGATAACAGGCACACTCTCATATCTGTGCTGCTTTCCCGAGCTGTGCTGATCACTCTCCTACTGAGCACGTGGCACCAGACCACTTGCCATCAACGATATATTGGCCGGGATAAGTCTTCCATGCCCCCCCACTTCACAATGGTTTGATACATTAGGCTGCTCCTTTCGACCCTCTATAGGAAGCTTAAGCATCATCCTTCCACTCGTTCAGGGACATGCAGTCATTGCACTGGAGTCTCTGTGGCTGTGGTCACATTTGGGAGTCTATGCTCCGCCCTTAGAGTTCTCCAGTGTTTTACCTTCATGGCAGCTCCTCAGAGTTGCCAAAGGGCAGAAAAAAGGTTTGAAATGAAATGCAGTTGTCACTAAACTACTGTCTGGCCTAGTTGTTCTGAACAGCCTAATGACAATGAAACCAAAGTCCCAGAAGCGTCTGTCTTGGGCAATTCCTCACCTCAGCCTTTTCTTCTTCCCTTGCTGGAGCTTCTTTTAGGAAAGGAGGTGAAATTATGTATCTTGAGATTAGTCAACAGCTGGACTCAATGCAGTGCTTCAGTGCCAGGGATAGGTCTGGGAGGGGAAGGTGTGTGTCCACAGGGGTATAGGTGGGGGAATACAAGCTGCAACGTGCTATGTTGCTGAATGTTCCACTTGCCTGTATCTATTATGCTGCGGCTGCAAACTCAGAAAGATGAGGTAACAGACAAGATCTTAATATGGATTAACTCACAGAATCACAGAGTTTGCTGAGTTGGAAGGGACCCACAAGGATCATCAAGTCTAGCTCTTAACCCTACACAGGACCATCCCCAAGAGACACATCACGTACCCGAGAGTATCATTCAAAAAATTCCTGAACTCTGGCAGGCTTGGTGTACGGCCACTTCCCTGGGAAGCCTGTTCAGCACTCAACCACCCTCTGAGTGAAGAACCTTTTTCTAATAACCAACCTAAACCTCCTCTGACACAACTTCAGGCCATTCCCTCGGCTCCTATCACTAGTCACCACACAGAAGAGATCAGTGCCTCAGTGCCTGCCCTTCCCCTTCACAAGAAAGTTGTAGCCGTAATGAGGTCTCTCCTCAGTCTTCTCTTCTCCAGGCTAAACAGACCAAGTGGCCTCAGCTGCTCCTCATACAGCTTCCCCTTGGGGCCCTTCACCATCTTCATTGCCTTCCTTTGGACACTCTCTAATGCTTAATATCTTTCTTATATTGCAGTGACCAAAAGTGCACACAATATTCAAGGTGAGAGTGCACCAGTGCAGAGCAGAGTGGGACAATCTCTTCTCTTGACCAGTTGGTGATGCTGTGTCTGATGAGAGTGTGTTAAGAGCAGAGAAAATGGATTATCATGGTGATCATGTCAGAGCTGTATGTGACTTCTCGCTAATGGAGAGCTGCAGCCAACATGATTTTTTTTTAAGTGCAGGTTGCCCCCTTCCACCCAATGACTAAGGCTTCCAACTCTCACCATGTTTGGCTACACCATGGCTGAGAAAGACTCACACATTGCACGGCCATTGAAACCCTTGCTGCACATTTCTGGACTGGGCATTAGCAGCTGCCTACACAGGGTGTCAGAGCCCATTTTACCTGATCTTCATGGTATCACGCAGTATCGGCTTGAAAGCAGTACCAGAGAAGAACCAGCATCCTAACATTGAGAAGGGAGAGGGAATTTCCTGAAAGGCTGCAAAGTTTTCCAAGTGAGATCACGTATTTTGTATTCATGTGCCACTTTCAAGCAGAGAGTGGCAAGATAAAGGAGAAACACCATGGTTAATTCAGTCATCAAATTAATAAATATAAGGCAAAGATAGGCAAAATTGCCTGATTCCTTCAGCTGATGTTTCATCATTTGATCTTTATCTATGCCAGGAGATGAAGAATGGTGATACTGTACTTCAGCTGCGCTGGCCGCTGTGAACAAACGAGGAGTTTAGAAGGCTCAAATTTGGAATTTTGGGCATCTTCTCAACCTCAAGCTGTGACACGAGCAAAAAAATGGTGCTGAATTATATTTATTCACCAGTTAGCTGAATTTATTTTATAGGATCTAGTCTATTGGATCACTAATTCACATTGGTCACACCAGATAAAATTTCCTAGTATAAGCAAAGCCCAAGCAACAGAACAGGCTGCATTCCCGGCTATGTGCTGAACTGCTGTTCACTTTCTTTACAGGTTCATTTCTTTCTCTCATTTCTTTTTTCCTTTCTTCGTGCAGAGAAGAGAAATGATTGCTAATGAGTTGCAAGCATGGGGTATGGAAAGATCAGTTAATACGGCCCAAGTATTCAGTAAAACAAATACATTAAAGTGATCGAGCAATAGATGAAAATAGACCCAAAGAGCAGGTTCCACTGAGAAAACATGTGAGAATGTAAATTAATGTGACTTGATGAAACTTGAAATGTCATAACACAGCAGGGCATACAACACATCAGAGGAAATGTGAAAATTATACTTTTTCCTGAAATCACAGTTTTCAAAAATAAGTGCCTTTTAAATTCTTCTGAAAATATAATAAAGGAATTAGTGTCAAGAAAAAGGTTATTGTTGTTTATCAGACTGCAGGCTCAGTCCATGGTGGCTTTTCACAAATACCCTCTTTTATTTCTCTGACTATAGAGTGGGAAAAGAAAAATCCAGAAGTCTTTTTATTTGTCAATTCCCTCTTCTTCTTAACTTTGCACAAGGAAATTTTTTAAGTTTTTTGGAGGGTAAATAGCATGACCATGTGTTGGGAAAGTCCCTCTTCCCATCATGAGAGATGCCATATTTTTCTGCTGGCCTTGATGCTGGAATATGTTCCTCACTGGGGTCTGAGACATGATTAGGAGGGAAAGGACTCCTCCTCACACCACACCACACCACAGAGCCAGCAGGCAGTATGAGAACAGGCCCCTTTTCATCCGGTGCAGAGGGGATTTCTATAGGAAGAACATTGAAAGTGCAGGTGTGCAGAGCAAAAGTAGAAGTGCCACACAGCACAAAATTGTTAGAGTTTGCTCCTCTGACTGCAGAGATCACACGTGGAAAAGGCAGCCTCAGCCTTTTTCTCTAGCACTGGGTGCTTCATGGGAAGATTATGCACTGGATTCCAGATGAAGACAAGTATCCTTTACGGTGTGTGTCCTAACTGTTTTACCTGGTGGGAGTGGGGACTAACTGTTATTAAGACAAAAAGATTTATTTTGCCTAATTTCTAATAGCCATGTCCTTTCACTTCCCCACTACATTTACTCTTGCTTTGGGTGGCAGCCTTTGTTTATTGCTTAGAATCAACAACAGCAGAAAAAGAGACATTAACATCCTACAGTGCAAAACAGTTTTTAAGAAATCGACTCATTTTATTACAAGCAACTGAGAAAGACAAGTGGAAACTGAGCATCTGAGTGAGCTACACGTCAGAATAACTTAAGAGGATGGGCCATTGGGAAAAATCTGCAGTACAAATACTATCCTGTACCATCATCTCAGAGGTTAGAGTATCAACAGTGATGCCCATACTACTGGGATCACTGGTAGAGACCAGCTTTTTGAAAACTTCTAACCAGGTTAAAAAATTCAGTCACAGCAATGCACTGTGCACTGTTGTAGTCCTGGAACTGGTTTCAAATAAGTTTTGGAAAACAAATTACTTGCAAAACCAACAAAAACCAGAAATTGCTTAATAGAAAATGGGACAGTATAATAGCTTTTCTGTTGCAGAACAATTGTGTATGTCCTTTGGAACATGTACTTTTGGCATACTCGTGAAACAGCTATTAATATAAAGAAATACTTTATGTCAAGAGACCAGTGCAGTTGCATGATTTATGAAGTCATATGAAAAAAAATTTATCCAAATGATACAAAACTTGAGAGAGTAAAGAGCTAACCCCTTAAGTCACTGAGAATATTGGTTTCACTAGGATGATGATTTCATTCTCATTTCTTAATCGCTGACATACTCTGGTAACATTGCTAATTATTTTATCTGATCACTCTGATCAAACTGACAATTAATTTCTACCTCATAGGCAACTGTCAGAACAGCACAAGGATTCACTAATTTTAAGAAAAACAAAGTCAAAATATTTTTAAGACATTTTGGATATTGCAGTAGCCTTTAAGGACCTTAGTGATGATACAGTTGGAATTAAGGTATGACTCTCAGGTACAAGTCTTGTGGTGCTTGATGCTTGCTGTCATTAGCATGTTTCGTTGCCTTCCTTTTTAGTGCATCTTTAAGCCATCTGTACGAATCCCTGAGGTCTTGTAATATACTATTGGAGCATCTCTGTCTAAATCACTGTGTAAATCTGAATCCTTAAAACCAACAAAATTAAAGAACGAGGTCTCAGTTTAAAAACTGTTTTAAAAACTGTCAACCACCTTCATTTTGCCATCCCCTGCCTGGAAAGTAATGAAGAGAATGGATACAAGTGAATAGGAATCATAGGAACAAATAGAGGGAAAAAGGCAGCCTGGGGTTTTATTTCTCAGGAGCACAGGCTCATGTCCATCAGGCCAGATTGTTGAGTACTGCCTCATATCATCAGAAAACACCACACTCCCACTGCAATCTGTACAAAATGGAATGGACTCAAACCTCTTATTACTCATTCTCCAGCCATATCCCATTCCCTGCCATTGCTTCATTTCCTTGTACTGTGTCCCCTTGCCTTACCTGATTTGCTAGCCTCTGCTATCAGCAGCAACAACAGCAGCAGCTCCCTGGCCATGCCAGGCTGTGTTCCTCGCTGAAGCAGATTTTGTAGTGGTAATATTATACATACCACAAAAGGAACATCTGCTTCATGCTATTCCTTCCTCCCCCAAGCCACCTCCCCTACTTCCTCCAACTCTTCATTTTTTCAACTTAAATATTCCTCCTGTGCATAATCTACACAGACACACACACATTTGCATGCTTTTGCTGAACTGCTGCTTCTGTGCACTCAGGAACAGTTTTCTTTCTTCTGCATGGGAGGTCAGCAGGGTTCCCAGTAGCTGCTGTAGTTAGATGAGCTAAGAGGTATCACCTGTCCTTCCTTTGCAACCTTTCCAAAAGGATATAGATCACCTGAGTCACATTGATCATTACCTTGTGAAATCCTAAAGGATTTTAAAGCAGCACTAGACATGTGTAAACCGAGATGGTTCCCCAATTGTGGTCAGCCAGCTTCTTTCTCCAAAATTCCCCATTATCATTTGTTAATAGAAATCTTAACTTGGCTGTACCCAGCACTGTACACAAACTTGCAATGGACAGTTTCTTAGTGGCAGAAATTCTTATTGCTCACATGAAAATGGAAGCTTCATGGAAGCTGCCAAAGCCAAAGGAATTATGCCATTTATTATGCTGGCTCGTGACATGACCTGCTGTTGTAATCTGTATGTCTTCTTATGTTTATAGATTTCTTGTGCACATCTTAAAAACAAAAGCCTTGGAATAAGGATAGTTTTCTCAGTACAGAACTGTACTTCAAGGTGTAACAGAAAATCTGAAGTAAAACCCCCAGAGGACTGTCCAGTTACACTAGTCAATTTTCAGTTCACCTATTTGTCTCTGTCGCTTGCTTAACCATTCTGTAACATTCTGTTTGCAATTGTATTACCCATTTTTGGATGAACTACAGTGTTCACATTGCCATGAATTGAAAGTGGACTGGATTTCAACTGGATGTATAAATTAAATGAAACAAGAACCATTATGATGTACCCGGTGAGGAGGAAAGTACCAAATTGCATTATATTTGATCAACTTTTCCAAATAAAGTGTTGAAACTGAGATTATGTATTACATCTTTATGTTAACTGGTCAATGCAGATGTTATGCAGATCCATATTTTTGTAACTGTTGCATAAATTTTCTGTAGTGGTTTGACCACTCTTTAGCATTCAGGGGGGCGAGTTCAATAAAGGTGACGGAAAAACTGAATAGAATGGTCAGCAGGAGAACAGTTTTATTACAAGGGAATTAAATTAAGGAGGTAGGGTGATGACTAGTTGAAAGGGACAGGGGGAAAGGGTAGGAAAGGGTGTCTCCTTCTTTTCCCTCTCTCTCTGGAAGCACTTCTGGCCCTTTAGTCTCTGAAAAAACACAAGCACAGGTGAAAACCAGCCCCTCCCTCCCTTGTCCGAAGGGATACTTGCTAGCAATCTGGAAATGGCTCCAGAGTTGAGAGGAATGGGTGGAATCCCGCCGGGGGCCTGCAGGCGCTGGACACCGGGGCTGCGATCCTTCTCCTCGCAGCGACGGTCGAAAAAGAGCCCGGGGCGGGGCCGTGCTTCGACTTTCAAGCGTTCTCCGTCACCGCCTGAATGTCGGCACCTTCTTCCTGGTGCAGCCGGCTCCCCGTTCGCCCAGTCAGTCGGGCCCCGCCTCGCTTCCGCTGTTTTCTCACGAGTTCAGTCGTTANCACCGGGACTGGCACAGGTCCCGCTCCATCCCGTCCCCTGATCCCAGCTTCCTTCCCCAAACCCCGGGAGAACAGGTAAGCCCGGAGCCTGGCTTCCACAGGTAACGAGGGTCCCTCCCCGCCCCCCCGGTCCCGGCCGGGACAGCCCCCTCCCCGAAACAGATTTTGAGGAAAACTGAATTTTAATTGGGTGGTGGGGTTTCTCTCTTACACCTCCTTTCAAAAACCCTTTTTCAAACGGCTACATTATCATATTCCTGTAACTGGTTATTTTAAAAGATTGAGTTGGACTCAAATACCTGCTTGTATGTTATGTATTCAATTCTGTGCACATATCATGTATTTGTTAGCAGGAACTTGGAGATTACATTATTGAAAGAGCAGTGAATAAGTTATCCTGAATGAAGGCCAGTAAAGCCATACTGCTGTGACACAAAAGTCTGTACTCCATTATCTGTATCAAAACAGCTTTTGGATATTTCCAGATTCTTCCAGTGGTTTGCACTGCATCCTTTCTGTGTCTCATGAAGGCAGACTTTTTTATCCACCTTCTACTTACGGCATCATTGGAAGTGTCATCTCTCCCAGTCTATCTGTGGCTACAAGTGTCATGGAAACAAAATGTGCTGTTCATCTGTTTGAAGAAAGGAGACATTTTTGATCAGTAGGAATCTCTTGTCTCTAGCTTGTAAGGTCTTTGAAGAATGGCCTGTCACTCAGGATATGTATGAGGACATTTAGCACAGGGGGGCTGGCCCACGGGGGGCCTGGGGGTGGGATTGCAGTACAAATGTTAGTGGTGCAGGTTTCTGGTAAAATGATGAACTACACAGCCATGTTGCATCATTTCTCACACAGCCCTCACTTCAACAAACACAGCATGGAATAGAATAATTCCTAAAAATGTATATTACTTTTTTTCCTCCTTTTTATCTCCTTTAGAGGGTAAATTTATATACCACCATGGTAAATTGTGACTAAAATGGTACCATTAGAAAACAGAGGTGCAGAAGATGATTTATTTCAAAATAAGAAAATGCTTAAGAAAGCTTCATTAGAGGAGGATGAAAAATACTTGATGATAATCTCAGTCTAGGAAGAGTAAGATGATGCTGATAAAGAAACATCTGAAACTTGAGCATTTGGTGGTGGTGTTAGGGTTTTTTAATTAATCAGCTTTCCATGTGCACTACAATTTATATCTGCATTTGGCATTTAGTCATTGCAGATAGTATAATGTACTTAGTAATCTTTCCCGTTTCTCATGAATCTTCTTGACAGACAGACAGGAGCTGTACGTCTGCCTGAAGCCAAAGAGGTTCTCTCACACATGAGAAAACCTATCATCAAAACCAGACCAACAAAAATGATCTCCCAAAGTCAGTAGTCCTGTGATAGCAATGCACAGGAGAGCTGGAAAGGGTGGGAAAATAAGCAGGAGAGCTTGATGTGAAAGAAGATGTAGGGTGGACCAGAACCTGCAAAGGGATGGGGAAGGCAGGTCTGAGACCACTGGAAAGACACAGAGATAAACAAGGCAGTTTCCCACAGACCTGAATGTGCACATGGCCTTTGTCTTTCACTTCATCTGTCTCCCTCAAGGAAAAGTCTGGCATCTCATCTCCTGGGTTACCGGGAAGGAGGGGGGCTTGCCATTGCATGTGTGACTGGGAGCTTCCAGCTCCTCACACCCACCACTTGCTCTGCTGCTAAATGCAATATGCTGTAATTTGTTAAATTGTTATAAAGAACTTTATCACCATAAAGGAAATCTTCAGAGTTGAAAGGCTTGTTTCAAATGTGAATATTCCACATGAAAGAATTTCTCTCGTTTCAAACCATTTGCATTTCCTTACATGTTATTGATCTGATTGAACAGTTCCCAGATCAAAGGCATGCTGGTAAATGAGCAGCCAAGGTGGCAATATGCGAAGTGGACAGCTGTTAGGAGAGCAGCTTAAATAATTGCCCAAGGATTTATTTGGTAACATGATTAATGATTATAGAAATATGATGACATGATACCAAGGAGTGGTGTGCAGTGATTGATGGGGAAGTTGAATAAGGCCAAGCTTGGATACTAGAGTATGGGAAACAGTAATATAGCTTTTAATCATGGTACATGGGGTGCTTAGTTTTTTAAAAAAATGTTGCCCTCTGATAAGGACTTAAACTACAAAATATCTTGTGTGTAATATCTCTCTTGTAATGAGGTAAGGAAAAAACCCTCCTGCAGCAGTGAGTGTTAACAGCAGGATTGGTGCAAAGAGACACCCTCATCTTTTTTAAAAATCTCCACAAAACTCATTGGAAGCTTGTGCTGTTTTAATTAATACCTAAGAAAACCATGCATAACACATTAAAGAAAAGATCTGTTTGTGAAATCGATAGTAGTTTGCATATAGACAGCTTTTTTCCTTTTTTTTTTTAACCTCAAATTTCAGCAGCCAACAGTAGCATAAATGCAGGAGATGGGAAAGCAGAAGACCAAATGTGACTCCATGGCAAAATTACTGCAAACTCTTGTTGCTGATTCTCTGTTGAAAGTTGTATGAGATTCGTATTCACTCTGTGCTGGTGGATCGTGATGCAAACCCTCCTCCTCTTTAAAAATTTTTGTTGAAGGCTGACAAAACAGAAGATAATATTTGAAAAATTAATAAAAAGATATTGTAAAATGTGAAATACTAGCAGACAATTTTAGAGATGAAAGTAGGTAGTAGAAGCCTCGGTGTGAAACCCCAATCCAGAAAAATGGAATTCAAATTTGTTACTGACTTCATCTTGGGCAGGATTCCATCCTGGCTTTTTGTTTTGTTTCGAAATTCTGTTTTCTATATTGAATATACTTGAATATAAATAGGATCCTATACTGGATCTGAGACGCACAATTTACATGTGCCAGAGACTTGGCTGCTCTAAGTGAGGGGACCTTATCAAAATTTTCAGTTGGGTTGCAGCAGATGACAGCTATTAGGCCCAGAACTGCAGTTCCTGCCACTAGACGATTGTGGTATGACAACAATTGTCATAGCTTTAAAAACAGAGTGATGTGGGTAGAGCTATTTAAATGAAAACAGCATTGCTCATGCTAGGCAAAGCAGACAGTTCTGGAAAGAAATATCTATACTTGAAACCTTGGAAATGCTGTTAATCTCTTCAGGGATGTGAGACAACAACAGAAATGGTGTAGGATTTGAGAGAGATACCAGGAAGCCTGGTATTTTAAAGCCATAATCTAGTTTGCAAGCCTCAAGGGTGAGTATTAGTAAGCCTACAGTTTTGGTGAAGATTTTTTTACAGCAGAATGCAAGAGGTGGAGTTGGAGCATCTTCTGGCATTTAGGGGCAGATTCATTTGTAGCTTAGGTGTGTGACTTGGTATTATTCACATGCAAGATTACATGATGAGACAAACACCCAATGTTTAGTTATGGTCATGCTCAAGCATCCTGAAATATTGTCTCTTTATTTAAATACCATCTGCCCCATCACTCTTCACCACTGGAAAACCCACACCTCGTTTTATGGTACACACAGGCTTCCCCATGAAAGAAAACTGGGATCTCTCTGCAGCCCTTTCACAATCAGCGGGGTGTGCCAAATCTGCCTGGCCCTCCTGAGAACTGTTTTGAGGAAATCACAAATGATGGTCTGCCACTGGATTCACATATCGCTTCAGTATTTCCAAAGTACTGTGTGGCGAGGACTGTGTCTACCCAAGTGCCCCTGTATGCTGCAGTCATGGTGTTAGAAACAATGAACTATAATTTACAGCCTTGTCCACACCTGAAAACAAATCTGTGATGTCTTTTTATCTTGTTCCAGAGATTTGTTCTTTTAGAGCTTCTCATGAATATCAGACTGCTGGCACTGACTTTTTTCCCCCTAATTACAGTTATAACCAGCATCAAACCTGGGCTAGCCCCACCTGGATTCTGCATTGCACCATGGCAAATTCTGTGGTACACTGGGATTCCTGCAGTGGCATTATTAACAAACAAACAAACACCCATACACACACACACACAAGAACAAACAAACAAAACCCACCACAACCTCCCCCACATATGCACATGTTAAAAAGGTTTGTTACTGATTTAAATGTGATCGGGATAATCTTGTTTATCTACTTTGCTATAGCATTTATTTTTAAATACCTTGTTGACTGTTCTCCTAATCATTTTGCTTCTCAGTATTTTTCCAGCTGCAGGTTGTGCAAGCTTACATCATGGAAGTTTGTAAAGTATGTTAATACCAGTGAAATTATGCAGGGGTTAGCTGAGGTTTTGTGCATCAAGCTGGGGTGGAAATGTTTATGATGCCCTTGTTCTGAGATGGTCTGACAGGTAAGTGTTCTCTCCTTTCTTGCCCTCTGATAAGACTATAGCTCATTTCTGTCCACCCCAGTTTTCACATCCACGGGCAATCCCACTGGTGTTCCACGTCCTTAGGACCCCCCCACCTCCTCTACATACTCCAAACAGACAATCCTGTTTTCCAGGTCCCCCTCAACACCTGGAGAAATGGGAAGATGGCTTCACTGTCGCCTGTCCCCTGGCCTGCTTCCTCTGGTACCCGACTGCTTGGTGACTGGGCAGCCCAAGGCGTTTTTCAGCCTGCCCATCTTCCTGGCTAAGGCTCTCCCATGAGGAGTCCTTTACACCTTTAATGGGAAATTTTGCAGTTCCACTCCATTTTATATTTCTATGTGAGAATTTAATTTTTTCATTTACTTACCCAAAAGGAGTTATTTAGCTGCAGGACAGGAATTCAGGTAAGAATGAGTGATCAAACCTTTCATCTGTGACTCCAGCTTTAAGCTCAGGTTAAACTGCTCTTGTTATGTCTGGTTATAGCAATCAAATTATTAGTAAAAATATTAACTGGGCTAATCTGAATCAGTGTAAATGACTGATTAGTACTGTAGGCATTACAGGAACCCAATAACTCAAGCAAGAAATGAATAAGGTTTTTTTCTATTTTTTTTCCACTGGAAATTTACATGGAGTATTAATAAAATAGGGAGCATTTGGCACCTTTTGGAAGGCAGTGAGATTGATAACGAAGCTCCTTTCATAGAACATGAGATGAATTTGCATTGCAGGAATACCTAAATCATTCTCAGACTGTGAATGCTTGTTGTCATAATGAACCTGATAGCTTCACACCCACTTCTGATGGAAAGGTGTGCAAAGCTACACTTTGGACACTTGTTGGAAGCCATACTGAAGGGCTGAGAACTGAAAAAGTGAATTAGTGTGAAGGCCTAGATCTAGAGAGGAACTAGAATTGCATGAAAGATGGGGTCAGTTCCGCATCAGAATTGTGTGAAGTTCTGGGCTCACCTGTACATGACAGACATGGACTTACCATGAGTTCAGCCAAGAGCCATGAAGATGACTAAGGGATTGGAGCACCTTTCTTATGAAGGGAAGATGGGACAGCTAGAACTGTTACATCTGGAGAAGAGAAGGCTCAGTGGGATTCTGTCTGGAAACAATCCTCTACAATGTGCTCTAGGATGATCCTGTGTGAGCAGAGAGGCTGGACCAGATGTGGTCCCGTCCAATCTTACCCATTCTGTGATTTGGTGATTCTGTGATCTTGTCAGTGATACACAAATACCTGATGGAAAGGAATGAAGAGAAGGGAGCCAGACTCTTCTCAGTAGTGCCCAGTGTTAAACTAAGAAATGATGGGCACAAGTTAAACCATGTTAAATTCAAACTGAACACAGGACTTTTTTTTTTTTTTTTACTTTGAGGATGGTCAAACAGTGGCACAGGTTGCCCAGAGAGTTATGAGCCTCCATCTACGAAGACATTCGAAACCCAATTGGACACAATGCTGGGCAGTTGGTTCCAGATGACCTTTCTTGCACAGAGGGGTTGGAGTAGATGATCTCAGGAGGTCCCTTCAAACTTCAACCGTTCTCTGATCCCATGGTTCAAAACCTGTATTCAGCTGGTCTTTAAATTCAGCTGGTCCATGCCCTGTCATCCTGTGTACATCTTCAGCTGACAATCTGAGAGTCCTCTTGTTTCTTGGTCTCCTTGCTGTGCTGCCAGTGGAGTGCCAGGAGTCTTGCTTCACCTTGCTTGCACCTTGGTTCACCCTGGCACACATGGCATTTCAAAGGCACCTAATTTTCATCCCTGCCAGTGCACAGAAGTGCTTCAGTAGTGAGAAGCTTCAGAAGCTGGGTACATATGATCAAAAACACGAGGTGCAGAAACAGGGATTCCTTTGTTAGCCTGTCCTGTTGAAACCTGGTAAGTGACCCTAGAACCAGCAGAGACCATCTATGTGGGTCTAATAGCAGCTGCTGCTCTTTCCTACAAAATGTAGCTGGAGAAAGAGTAAGCAGTGGGATGTTATCTGTGCAGTAGCTTAGTGGTTCTGTCAGAAAATCCCAAAAGATGGACGTTAAATTATTTCCTCAGACAGAGATATTCAAACCCAAACCTTTCACTGCCCCAAAGCATCAGCTACAAAACTAGTCTATTGCAAAGTAGAAGTATTTTCAAATTTTCTGTGGAAATTACTCATTTAATATAACTCATACTTTATTGCACCAGTCTTGGAGAATGACAAGCTGGCGTAAAATCTGAAATATTTGCTTGGGTGTGCAGCCCTTATCTAAGATCAGTTTGTCATGTAAAGCTTCTACTTTGAAGGAGCCATGTTATTGGGGTATTCCTGTGGGAGGTAGGAGCTGTGAGTATAAAACCTAACCAGAAAGACAAAATTAAGAACTTGAAGCACCAGGAATCAAACCACACTTCTTTGCTAAGCATTCCCTATTGTGGTGACTATGAACCCTGCATGCTTGGTGTGAATGTTGCTCCAGATGTTGAATTCTTCAGGTGTGGGAATTTCTCCATGGAAGGCGCACACTTAAAAGACAAGAGTTGCCACAGTGAATGACAAGTGCCTAAGTGTCCTGCTGGATGTTGGCTTTGCTATCTTAATCTCCAGTATGTTTCCCCAGATCAGAGCTGATGTATTTCATCAGAGATTCCTGTGGAGGAAGGAGGGAAGAAATGACATCACAATGCAGTATTGCTGTATTTGCTTTTTGAATAGGCTCTAGTCATTAATGTTGTCACAACCCTGGAAATTCACTCAAAGAAGATATTTGAAGGAAAACTTCTTTCTTCCTGCACACACAAACACACAAGCAAAGTTTTTTGATGATGCTTTCAGATAAACAGCCATAGCAAAGCTTCAGTTTCATTTTAGCTGCAGGAAAAAAATTGCTACTTCTGCCTGCAGCCTAAACAATTCACTTTGCTGCCAAATGCCATCTCAGAAAGAGGAACAATATAAACTAATTTCATACCTATTCAGTTCAATAATAGGTATTGTTCTAACTATACCTCTAGTGATAAGAGACAGAAAAGCTTATTTGCCATTGCTAAGCAACTGTTAAAACACTGTGTAGAATTCAGCTAGCTCTAATGGGCTGATAGGAATCAGTGTCTGAAGTTCTTGTTTGCATTCGGAAGTCAACAATAATTGTCCTTCTCTATTAACATTCATTTAATCTGGCTGCACCAAATTCAATCAGGATTCTGTCTTAATGCTGTTCTGAAAGATCTGCATTCCCTTAGAAAACATATTTAACCATAATGCATTGACCTGCTTTAATCCTCTTGTTTTGTTTTGATATAGTGATGAAGGTAACACAGGAAAAATAAAGTAATATGAGACACTCAGCACAAATAAAAGCTCATGGTATGAATGGTATTAAGTGGCAGGCAGAGGTTGAAGTATTTAGGTAGTGTTCTATCAATCACAAGATGGCATTTGTGTCTGAGATGCAAAGACATCTGCAAACCCCCTATACATCTGGAAAAACAGAATCTATGCAAAACAGATGTAAAAGCCTTAGAGCATAAAACCATGGGATTTTTTCCAACTTTAATTTCTGAGTTCAGATTTTAGTCATTTCTGTACATTGTTTAGGAGAAGGGACTTTCTGGCTGTGATCATGCCTTAACAAGATAAGGACTGGGCAAATGAATAAATGCAAAGGAAGAAATGTTGCACAAGAGGATCCTGCATTCATAAGCATTGCTTTGTAGCTGCAGAATCATTGCTGTGACCTAAAAGGAGAATGCATTATTATGAGAAGATGATATATCTTCAGATGTTCTGTTCCCTATCTGAAGGTAAGGATGCATGAGTAAGTAACGATGCGTAAGCAGGGGGACTGAAGCCTTACTGCTGCTGGAGCTGTAAGTCTGAACTGGTACTCAACACTGTTCCATTGCTTTTACCAGTGCGTAACATACGATTAACGCTTACCCATGTGAGCAATGCCATCACATTCAGCAGAACCACTGCCGTTCCCTGTTAGGTAAGTGCTTAAATGCTCTGTTGGCACAAGCTGAGAGAATCAGCACTTTGTCAGCTGGAGCCCATGCAGGTGAAACAACACTGTCTTGCTTAGCCCACCTTCACCTCACACCATGATTTGCAAGAGACAGGTCTCAGTGTAACAACAGAAGAGTAAGTGCTTTGAAATAAGGACTTCAGCCAGTGCTTGAGTCAGAAGACTAGCGTGCCACACAATGATATGAAAATGCGGGGTAAAAAGTTGAGACTGTCCCTCCGTGAAGCTTACGGCAATGTCTGAGTCACCACAGGACATGAGAAAGCTGCAGGCAATGGCATGAAAAGTAGGCTGGCTCTGAATTGTCCTCTTATGTAACTCCTACGTTAGCATTTTCTCTGCTCCATATATAAACACAAAAAACATTATAAAGCTGTTACTGAAAGCAGTGCTTTAATTTATTCATTTGTATGAGGAAATGTGACTTAAAACATTAGATATTTCCCACATAAGCTTTAGTACAGGACCAGGCACTTTTTCCTTCCTGGTATTGATGAGACCATTTCTTTCTGGACTCATTAAAAGGATGTTTGCACCCCCTAGTGTATAAGAATTTTCAAGAAATCAAGTTCTTCTAACGATCTTAGCTGAATGAGGATGTTTAATATTAAACCATAATAAAATCTCCCTGCTACAATTTTAACAAACAACTTCAAGAGAAAGAATTGCAAACTTGAAGATCATCCCCCTCATGTCCTTGCACTCAACAACTGCAGAACCTGAAAATGAGTTCCACTGATGTGGATTTTTATCTCACTGGGAGATAACAGGGAATTACAGTTAAAAAGTGAGACTGTACTGAAACCAGAGAATTCAAATCCAGACCTTCCTGACACTCAGGGATGTTGCATCCAGCTTCAGCCCATCAGTGAGATAGTGTCTGTAGCTGTGTTTTCATGAAGGACAGCTATCTTTGGAACTGAACTTTTACTACAGAAACTGTAAAAATGAGAAGCAATCACTGTTCTCCAAGAACTACTACCCAAATTGTCACATGTTAGTAGGCTTCTAAATTCTGATAGTGGCCTTCATCCCACTATTTGGAGTTAGGTCTTAAAATATCTTTGAAAAATTTCTCCTTACAGCTGTGGATTCCTTCCTCATTCTTCACATGTGACTTCACTTATGCTCATGGTGTTAAACAAAGTAGAACCAGTCTCTGAGATGAACCAATTGAGCTTCCCTTCTTGGTACTCAAAATGGCAGTTCAGCTTCCTGTGTCCAGTGTGAGTCTGGATCCTGAGCAAAATCCAGGTGCTCTTGGAATCAAATCAAACCAAACCAAACTCAAATGCTGGCTCCTGACTGTGAGCAAGGAAAGGGAATGGCTTATGAGAGCACCTTCTAGTGTGTGTCTTGCACTGACTTTTGAGGCTGGCAATGTGTGACCCAAATCTTTGCAGTGGGGTCTGGTATGTGCTGCTTGGCTGACTTTCACCAGTGCAGTCATGGGCAGGCTCTGATCTGACCAAATTGTGGCTACCCGGGTCCCCTCAAAGACACACGACCACACAGATGTAGTGTCAAAGGAGAAATCCGTTTATTGTTTACAAGAATACCTTTTTATAGTCTGCATATGGTTTATACTTTTCTAACCACAATTGACAGCTAAGGCTTTCAGCACAGGACAGTTCAAATGTCAGCACCCACTGAGAAGCAATTCTCCTATCACGTCTCTCTCGTCCAATCAGACACTGCCGTGTTGTGCAAGCATCTTCCTTACATGGCATGGTCAGTCCTTTCACTTTCAGTTCAGCTCCTTCTTCAGCTCCTGGGTCCTAGATTCCACCTGCCGTCTGCAACTTACAATAAACATTCACTGGCATTTCACTACATCTCCCACTCCTTTATTAATTAAATGGAGGGCCATAGCCATGTTCTCTTGCAATGCCATAACACGGCTAACACTCTTATCAATGATATGTTTTACACAACCCAATATGCAAGGAACACAGCATAGAATCAAGATGAAGACTACAAATACAAGTATGCCTATCATTAACAATCTTTTAAACCGTGATCCAATACCAAATCCATGCAACCATGAAAACATACCACCCAAATCAACCTCTTCATACTTCTTCAGCTGCTGACTCAATTCTCTAAGCTTCTGAATGCTTGCATGAATACTCTCAGAGTGGTCACTGAGATTCATGCAGCATAATCCTTCAAATTCTTCACAACCATGACCTTGTGCTAAAAGCAAGAAATCTACTGCAGCTCTATTTTGCAAAGTAGCAGTTCTAACTGCATCTAAATCAGCAAACAAATCACCAAAAGCTAAGCTAGTAGCATTTACATTTTCCACAAGCCAACAACCCAGCCTGTCTAGCGTGGTCAAAGCATGGCCACCAGCTATAGCCGGAATGACGCGTGCGAAAACTCTTGATGGTGTATTCCAAAACGCAATATTCGAATCGCAATTTTCTTTAAAAGCAGCTACTGATCTTTCACTTCTATAAACTACAGCCTTATGATTTATAGTAGAAAGATATAGAGTTAATTGCCCAAATGTACATGGGCCTCCCACTGCTCTACTTGGGATACCCTGCCACACATGTTGTCCACAAATCAGAAACAAGCCAGCAGGTAAGCCTATTAAAAAGTCAATCAAATAAGTCAATAGTTCTCTTATTCACTCTAGGCATTGGTGTTTCTTCCCAAGAGAGATAAGATTATATCTCCTAGGGTATTCCCCAGGGGTTCTTACTCTTAGAATACCTGCTCAGATGTTTCAAAGCAGGTACTTCAGTTATCTAAGAGAAGGGCTCTTTTTCCCCTCTCTTAAATAAGTTAAGCACTTAGTCTCGTTAACAATAATTATCAAAAAACTTAACATCAATTAATAACTTATCAATAACAAACAATATGACTTATCTATATATATCTATATGGTACCATTACAATAAAAAGCTTAACAATATATAATCAAAACAATACATAACAATACTTATTCTATTTATAATTATCTATAACTTAATCACTTATCTTTTATCTATAAAACTTAACAGTAATACAAGATTCAAATTAAGGCAAAAGCAAAAAAGACAAATAAAACAAATGTAGCAGCTGCATATCAAATACACATAAACATAAAACATAGACACCATCATAAAAACAAAAGACAACATAATACACAGATCACCATCAAAAGACATATACCAAATTCAGTCCAAATCAATTCACACATCACAGAGTTAAGGTTTGTTTTCTTAAAAGCATTGTTCTTTCTTTAAGCAGTTCTTATAAAAAATGACAGCCTATAAAGTGTCTAAGGAGAGTCACATTTTCTTCTGGAATAAAGACAGGTGACGTATCACCTGATATCCAGTTATGTGACTCTACAGAAGACTTGAAGATCTCCAAAGCTAGTTCCTAGAAAGTCTTATCATCATAATCCAAAGAGAGGGGAGAATGGATTACTCCATGTCTGAGTCCAGGGGAAGAAATAGAAAAGGGAGAGGGAAAAAGTTTCTCTAAATTTAATAAACAAGCTTCTTAGTCTCTATGAAATAGCATTATGTGTTATACTAAATTACCATATCAAAACAAACTATCATCAGTTCAAGTTATCAAGTGTAGCCCCATCGCTGGCTCTGAGAAGAGTCCACAGCACTTGCAGGGATCCCAGATTCTCCCACTAGGCACACAGCCTGGCACAGGCTGGGCAGCTGGAGCCCCAGGATAGCAGAGGCTTGCATTACTTAATATATCAAAGCAGAAGCTATCAACAGTTTAACAGTGAAGGAAAAAAAATTGTCCAAAAGTTTACTGCTGCTCCCATCAAAAGCAGAAGCTGCTCCTGGGCTTCTGCACCAAGGAGCGGCAACTCCTCCATGGCTGGAAGCTGGGGGTTACATGTCTCCCCCGGCAGCTCCAAGGTCAGAAGGAGAAGAGAAACAAGGGAACTACGGTGGAATTACAAAGTAACGGGAGCCACAGCTTGGAGATAAGATGAAGGGAGTTGCCGTGAAGAACTGAGAGGAGTTAACTTCAGCCAGAAGTAACCAGGAGATGGGTTGAACTCAAAAGGCAATGAAAAGTGGTTTATCTCCTGGCTTATCCATCTCCGTGGATTCAGGCAGGATTCCAGACACAGCCCAATCCCCTCCGGATGGTGCAGAGGTGTCTCTCCAGCTTTTTAAGCTGCTCCAGCAATTCTTTTTTGCACTCTGCTGCTTGATGGTATGGACGCAGCCATGTTGCCTGGCCATGTGGTCCCTGGAGGAGGCCATGCTGTTGTACGGCCAGTCCCAGGTAGGAGGGAAGACGCCGTCCCTTAGTGATGTCATCTCCTTCTCCTCAGAAGAGAAGGTAGGCAAGGCCTGTCGCCATCTTGAGCACATGGCCGTTATCTCTCAAGCCATCTTTCAGGTTCCTTGTGGGTAAACTGGGGTGTACGAAGTCCCAGAACCACAAAAAAGGAGTCCTTTTATAGCAGAGAGGTTGGGGAACATGCCCGTGCTGGCATGAGCTGGCACGATGAAATTAAGCAGCCCTTTTGCAGGTAAAAAGTTTTGGCTTTTGGAAAAGCTCTTTAAAAAGTATCTAATCTCTCTCCTTGCTGATAAAGGCCCCTTAAAACAGCCAGCCAAGTAGCCCTGGCTTTAGAGAAGTCCTAGGGCTTTGAAATAGTCAGCAAGCCAGCCCTGGCTTTCTGAAAAAGTCCCAAGGGCCAAACTTAAACAAGGAGCAATAGCTCCAGTCCCAAAACAGTCTCTTATCCTAACATAGGGGTACTATTTCTAAGAAAGAGAGGGGAACTCTTCTCAGCCGGATCACCTTCAGTGAATACTCACCAGGTGCCAAAAAGATGTTTTTTCCTTGAGGTTTCTTCTTTTTTCTGGGTAGATTTCTTCAATGCAGCTGAGGTCTACCACGAAGCCACTGGTCCAAAATCTAGTCCCTATCTTATTTAAAGTTTTCGGCTAGCTCTGTACTTCCACACTTACCGAGGATGTCCTGTGATTGGCTCCTCTACTTCCCTGAACGCTGCGGTTCAGAATTTCCCCAGCTTAGAATTTCTTCCAGCTGGATTTTTAGCCACTGCCCTGTCGTCTATCCCAACGTCCAGGTCGAAGATTCGCCCCACGTTGGGCGCCATTTGTGGCTTCCCAGGTCCCCTCAAAGTCACACGACCACACAGATGTAGTGCCAAAGGAGAAATCCCGTTTATTGTTTACAAGAATACCTTTTTATAGTCTGCATATAGTTTATACTTTTCTAACCACAATTGACAGCTAAGGCTTTCAGCACAGGACAGTTCAAATGTCAGCACCCACTGAGAAGCAATTCTCCTATCACTTCTCTCTCGTCCAATCAGACACTGCCGTGTTGTGCAAGCATCTTCCTTACATGGCATGGTCAGTCCTTTCACTTTCAGTTCAGCTCCTTCTTCAGCTCCTGGGTCCTAGATTCCACCTGCCGTCTGCAACTTACAATAAACATTCACTGGCATTTCCCTACAGGAAATGTGTTTTCAGAAATTCCCCTGCTCACCTCTCCACTGAAAACAGGATTTATCCATTTCCCCTGAGGTGTCTGAAACCCAGTCTCTGCAGCCTTGGCCAGCATCTGACAACCAAAAAAATTACACTGTGAAGGGAAAAAACGCAGCCTGTTTTCATTATCCAAGCAGAATTAAATGTAAAACACAAAGAAAATGCACAAATGATGAAAATTAAATTAGATTTTTAGATTTGCTTTCATTATCTAAATAGTTTCTTATAATAAATGCATTCCAAAATATGACTTTCAGCCAGTGGTATTTATTAAAAACAGACTGATTTTATTTACTGTACTATGCTTGTTAGCTCCTCCAAGCCACTTCATTCTGTAATTTTAAATTAAGACAGAATAGTCCTTAATAACTCACACCAAAAATACTGCCAGGAGCTGTGATGATGATTTTTGTCAGTTCTTCTTTTCTCCCATATGAATTGGGTCATTATGATATTAATGCAGAGTTCTTTTTGTCATTTGTGTAAATAAATAATAATAATGTAATACATGAAAAGAGCTGGCATATCACTGGTAAGTGTCCCCAGAGAGTTACATTTCAAGGCTCACTAGTACCACTGTGATATAAACCAGGCAAACAGTATAATGAGAACATGTTTTAAAAGGTACGTTAATAATAAAAACATTATACTGTTATGTGCAGGTGTCAATTTTAAAAGCAACTCTCCACCTATATTTGGAAAATCAAATCTATCTGCTTTGGAACCTGGCATAATTATTTTCAAATGTCTTGTTTCTTCTTCGTTTTTTTTTCTTTTTCTTCATTTTTTTTTAATTAACAGATCATATCTTTCCATATCAATAAATTTCTGGTTAGAGCCTCTCTTTTTAAATATCATAACTAGATACCCACAACTGTGATTTCTGTTAGACAAAATTCCATCTGGAAAACTACTGAATTTCACAAACTCTTCATTGTAATTAAGGAAATGCTGGGGCCATGTGCCTCTTTTCTAAGAACAGAAACAAAAAATATTTCTGTCTGCAGATTTCAGTGAGGTTGAGCTGTGATTGTACCGCTTAGTTCTGGCCTCTAAATCTCTCAGTGGCTCATTAATGTAGGACTGAGGTTCCTGATACCAGGGTGCAGAAGAAATATTGACTGTCAGGTTGAGGTTCAGATGCAGCTTGACTTGGCAATGATGAAGCCATCACTCTGGCAGCGTGTTTGAGAAGTGAGTTGGCGCAATTTTAATTTACAGTAGATACTGCTATTGACAGTAACCAAGCAGGAGCAGGAGACTGCTTGAAGTTTCAACAAATGGCCCAAGTGAACACTTGAACTCCTTTCCCACTTAAAATGGAGATGTTTTAGCAGGAGAATAAGGTGGTTTTGGTACAGAGCCTGTTACTGGGATATGAAACTCCTAAGTTTCAGCTAGAATAGCACCAGGACTCTAAATTAGCCACCTAAAAGCAGTGCAGATAGGGAACAAGAAAAATTTTTATTACATATAAAAAGAAGTCTTGTGCAAGCCAGCACAATCTGCCCATCACACCTGTCATTTTTCACAGGAGGATGTCAACATAAAATGTTAGTAGAGTGATGCTTTCCGGGGATTCAGCTGAAATCAAATGAAGGAATGGAAGATGTGATAATTCTACCACTACAAATAGGGAAAATAACTGAGGAACTTGGAGCTATGACATGACATGCCATGAAATATACTGGCTACATTGAAATTCCATATAAACTGAAATAGGCCTTTGCTGTCAGGGCTCTCCAAGAGATTGTCATACTTTCCTGCTCTTCCAATAGTGCCCAGTGGTGTTTAAAAAGGAATGGCAGAGCAAATTGTTTCTACTATTTATAACATTGCACTGTGCAAAATGAAAGTTATAAATGAGACAGATCCCTGCATTGGCTTTACAGTCAGGATTGTCTGAGATCATGCTCAAGGTTTTGGTGTTTCTTTCCTTTTTTGGGAAAACTACTCCTAGTTTGTTGGTGGTGAAGTGCTGTATTTCATTTAATAACCTGTTGTTGTCCCTTTTGAATGTCTAATATGATATTTTACATTAATATTAGGGTGTGTATGAATATTTTTCAGGGAAGTTTTTTCCTGCCTCAAGAAGGCTGAAGAATTCAAGTCTTTGCAAAGATGCAAATACTTGGTCAGATTTCCCAAAAGCTTCATGCAGCTATTATTCCAAGAGGCATCACCTTAAAGTCTTGGAGAGAAAGCATTATGGTTAATGCAGTTTGGCAAGTCAGTGTAATATTCACTGCATTACCTTGACATGGTTTAATGGAATGAACAGCATGCACTCTGTGTCAAAGAAAATTACTTGTTGACCCTTACTGTAGCTTGATGCCTATTCTTAGCTGGATAGCTATGAAATGGTGTGGAAAATTTTATATGAACTCCACTCGCCTCGACTCTGTCCCATAGGAAACTCATTTCCTATCTGCTTGCCTATTAAAAAAGAAAGAAACTTGCCTTGGTGTTTTCATTTGCTACAGTATTATTTCATACACAAAACAGAGCTTCTTGGTGAGCCTTGTTTCTGGCCTCTAATGGAAAGATAAACCAATAATGGAAGTCAATGCAGAAAGAATTAAAGGTAGGGAAATGCAAAGGGAGCTTTTTTTTTACTGTGATGGGAGGCAAAGAGACAATGGGAGTCCCTTTGCAGAAAGCAGTCTTGGTCCACTTTTGAGAAATTCCTTCTTCACTCAGAAAACAGACTTGCAAAGTGAACTTTATGCCTATGCAATGTGAGAGAACTAAATTTTACCCCCCTGCATGAATAAATAAATTTATTATGTGTGACAACTATAAAATAAATTTCATATTCTTGAAAGGGAGTGGATGATGTCAAAATTCTCCGTTGATTCACTTCAGAAGAGTAATGTCGTCTTTCAAGGACCTCACCCCGGACCAAGGGACAAGTCAGTAAGCAATGTGCAGGGCAAATCAATTTATTCTTTTGCTCATCTGTTCTGGAAATCTGCCAGGAAGATTCCCAGCCACTGCCAGCCCCAGTAAGTGTTCATAGCTTCAGATGCAACCACACAACTTACCCCTTAAGAGCTGGTACTTCTCTTGCTTTGGTGGGGAACATAGGCAACTGGCTGAGGCCTGACATGCTGACGCTGCAAACTCATGCCTTTGGGCTTGTGCCAGGAAACTTACTGGTCAGACATCTGCATCATGGCTCCAGCATGAACCTTCTGCTTTGGCACCTCACTTGCCTGGTGCAGGGGATTTTCCTATGGAAAAGAGGAGGTGGATGCCACGTAATGGGGGAATAAGCTGTCAGGCACTGCTGTGCCCACCCACACCTCCCAGCCCATGGCATGACCTGGTGAGCTCAGGAGCAGGACCAGCCTGTGGCACAAGCCATGAGCATGTCTGCCATGTGGCAGGATGTGACTAAATTTAGGCTCAAAGCTTCTAAGAGCTTGAAAGCCACAAGCTGGCACCTCTGACACAATAAAGGCTAGCACCCGCTCATGCACAGGGATGCTATTTTTGCAGTATGTTGTACCTGTTAGGCAGGAGTGTCAGTGCCTGGAAAAGGGGGAAAACAGTAAAGAGGCAGGTCCTTGGTACCTCCCTTTGATGTCTTGGGTGACATGGAAGGCAGCATATACCACTATTCTGGTACAGTGACATTAAAAAAAATGAAAAACGAAATGGAAATCAACTGTAGAGGAGATCCCTGCAATTTGGCAGTGCTCCCGATCCACAAAGCTACTTTTCTGGTTTCTCCCATTAGCCCAACTGCAATATGTGCAAAAGCAGATTATGTATCAGGCCAAAATATTAACGTTCACAGCATTAATGCTTTGGAGCCTTTAAAATGAAGAGCACTAACAGAAAAATCTTTTCAATCCTTTCATATAAAATCCCACCATTCTGAACTGACAAAAATAAATGCAGTGAACTTTCAGTGATATTGCACCATATAAAAAGGTTATTAAAAATGTATTTGAAGGACTAGCTTTGTCAATACTAATGCACTCAAGAAAGGGAGGGCTTCCCAGTTCAGGCACTGATGTACAGACTTAGTGAGGGAGTGATTGCTGCATAATAGATTCCGGTAGCTTTAAGGTAGACAGCATTTTTTAGACTTCATATGCAAAGAATCACCCTCAGTTATAAAAAGATGAGCTACTCAGTGATACTGAGGTGAAATAAGAATACGTGTTTAAAGAAATTCTGCCAAGTAGATATTGGTTTGGCTCCAAAAATGTGTTTGAAAGATGGGGAGGAGAGATAAAATGGAGCAGCATAGAGGAATAGAAGAGTACTGGCAGGAATATAAATGACTGGTTGGCTTATTTGTTGATTCTTATTTCCATAGTAAACAGAAGGGGGTTTAGAGATTATCTGTACCTTCTGTAAAGTGATATGAACATAGAAACAAAGTACCAGTGCATGCAGATTTTAAAGCACAATTGCCTCCACTTTGAGAAAAGAGTCCACTCTCTTACCCTGAATTCAGAAACCTCTGACTTTGCCACTCATTTTGGACTAAATAACCCCTTGATCAAGATTCAGTTATTACTACTACAGAGATCTGGTGCACATCTTTCAGGACCAAATGAAAAACCAGCCAATCTTGTTTTATTGCGGTAAATGAGCCTACAATAAAGCAATAGCAAGAAAGACAATGCCAAAGTTTCAAACCTTTACATTCAGTTATTTAAGAGGATGATAAGAGAGGTAAGAATTTACTTTTAATTTCATTGTGTTCTTTTGATAATGATCCCTCTGAAGAATGCAGGAAATACTTAACTCCTCCCATAAATATGTACTGCCCTTTTCAGGTTTTTCTCCTCAAATATCACAGCTGGTGCATTTCTTTTGGTGTTTGAGGGAAGGTGAACATCTTTGACTCCAGGAGTCAGTCCCTGTTGAAGTGAGAAGGTAAGTGCCAACCACTTCAGCTGTGCTGACAGCTCTCACACAGGTTTTGTACAATGCTGTCTTTGTGAGTCTCAGCTCCTAAAGGAGCTGTGTTCTGTATTGCTTTTCTTCAGTGTACAGTTGCCTGCTTTTTCCAGGTTAATTGAATGAGTGGAAGTGCCCATTAGTTCTTGAGGACTGTCTTTCTTAAGGGTGTAAAATATTAAACCCAGTACAATTGCTCTTGTTCAAAGAGGGTGGGTCCCTTTGTCCTAGAGCTGGAATTTCTGGCAGCTCTTGCTCTAGTGGTGACAGGTCCATTCCTATCAGGACTTAAAAAACTCTGGTGAAAACTTTTCTGGCTGTTCTGCCTTAGCAGTGATGTGTGGTAGCAGAAGAACATGATATTTAAGAGAACATATGATAACATGTAACAAGTTTTCATAAAGGATTGTTTTGGGTATTTTTTTGAGTTTTGTTTTTTTAAAATAAGGTTTAAATATGTTCTGAACTTCTTATGCCTTGATGCAGTTTCATGACAGCCTCCAATAGGGATTTCATTGACTTTCCAAGTTGACAGATGGACATGTGATAACTCAGGCTGAATCCTATATAAAGAGATAATAGTGAAGAATCAAGACGGATTCCAGAGTATTGCTTTCTGAAGGGCATACGACTGCAATAATTTTAACTGCTATAAGATATAAATAAATGTTAGATCCATACATAAGTGACAGAGACCTCTGTTTAATGTGTTCTGTTAGCAGTGAAGATACCCAGCACCACCTCCAGACACCCAGCACACTTAAAACCGGGTCTGACGACACTGCCTTCCATCTTTTAGCGGTTCTCTGAAGCTTCCACATCCTAGCTCCATAGTCTCTGTGAAGGTGATTTGCGGTCACCAGGTGAGAGAACTCCCCAGAAATCCTGCCTGAGGTCCACGCTCGGTGCTGCGGGGGGTCACGCAACAAATGATGCTGAGGCCCTGGGAAGCATCTCTGGCCGGCAGCAGCCCCGCTCAAACTTGCCAGGAACACCCAACCTCTGCAGAAAAAAACCCCACCCCACCCCTTCTTTACCCTGCTTTGTCACACAGGGTTTTTTGACTCCTAACCGGGACGAAACCAGGCTGCGAGTCAGACACTCGCCCATTCTTTCCTTCTCCGCTGGCTCGGCCAGCCGTGCGCATTCCAGCAGCTTTATTTCCTGCTGTNCACCCGGCCACCGCGGCCGGAGACACCCCCGGAGTCCCGGGAGAGGGCCAGGAGCTGTCGGCAGGGCACGAACTGATAGGTGGCTCCATAGCTCAGTGGTTAGAGCACTGGTCTTGTAAACCAGGGGTCGCGAGTTCGATCCTCGCTGGGGCCTGAGAGGTACTTTTACTTTCTTTCTTCTCTTTTTAAGGTGGCACAGCCCTTGACGGCACCCTCGGGTAACGAGCCTGATTTTGAGTATTTTAGTGGTGGTGGGTTAGTGGTGGCGCGTGCGGGCTCCGGGGGCTTTCTGCTGAGGGAAACGCTTTGGAAACAAATACGTTCAGTAAAGCCTGAGTGTTAGCAGTAAGGCCCAGTCGCCATAGTAAGTTACAGCTGCACTTCGTGGTGGTGGGGGAGTGAGGGGAACAATAACCTCTTTGGGAAGCAGCGTGGGGATGGCTGAGTAAATATTTGCACAGCTCATGTCACAATTTCCCTGATGGCAGCTTTGGCAAAATGCTGTTAAGGGGTTTAAAAGGAACAAATTGCCCCTGAGTGGAGAATAAGCTGGACAGGATTATCTGAGTCTTCACAGCTTGTCAGGCAAGCCAGGCTGGTTTATTTCTGTGCTGGAGGCTGGACAGCAGAGGTATAATGATTCTATGCTTTTTTTTTTTTTTTTCCTTTTAGGTTATAGAAAGAGCTAGAAATCTCCACACAAATCCTCCTAAGCATAACACTTCAAAAATATGCATTTGATTTTTTTCAGAAACCTTGTCAGCAAAGTGTTTGGTTTCTAGCACTGCAAACATGACAGCAGTCGTTACTGACATCAAAAAGGAAGATTAATACATGCACTTTGGTGAGGGGAAGGGACAACACCTGCAGCACACACGCTGCTTAGGGGCTCAAACCACGGCAGAGCTGTTGAACAGACAGGCAGCTGCCGCAGGTTTGGGCTCAGCGTGCCAGATGTGTAGAGAAGACCCGTGGGCTGTGCTGTATAACTGCAGCTCATGTTACACCCTCACAGCTCCTATCACAGCTTTTATCCAGTCTCCTTCCTCTGCTGAGAGTAGATCAAAGCTGTGAAGATGCACGGGGCTGAATGAGTTGCCATTGCCGTGGTGAGTGGAGCAGGAGGCTAACGGGCTATTTGCACCGTATAACTGAAGTCATGCTATGCCACGAGGCCCAAGAACCATTTGAATTTTCAGTGCTTTGGGTCCTTGCACATAAGGGTTTGCATGGAATGACTCCTTGCTTGCAGCATTGCCTCCCCATCCCATCTGGGAAAACAGTGATCCTGAGATCATCTCTGTGAAACTGAGATCCTAATCTCAGTGTTATCACCTGACTACCATTCTAGGCAATTCCTTGGTTCAGCAGTCCTCCCAGAGTCCTTGTGACAGGTCCATGGAGGTGCTGCTAAAACTCATCCCATGAGAGGATCTGTCCTTCCCGGGGGGTCTGGTCGAGGCTGAGAACAGCGTTTCTCTGTTGGCAGGGACCTGGGTCCTGCCATGACCAGCATTACCAGATCCCTTGGGATGACACAGATTGCCTTCAGAAGTCATGCGTGTATTTCCAGAGGCTGCATGATTTGCTCAGTGTGTCGCAGGCTCCTCCGAACAGGCGCGAAGGGCTCCGCAGCCGCTGGGCCCGGCACAGCCCGGGGCGACCGGTGTCCGCGCGCAGGGACGGGGCTGCGGCGCTTCAGCCCTGGGGGGGCAGATGATGCTCCCAACGCGCACGAAGCACCACAGGAACAGGGGTCGGCTATTCCCGTTTTTTGGGACTATATACGTGAGCTGCTACGGGTGCTTTTCTAGAGAGCTGCCGGTGTGCCCTGAGAGCCCTGTGGACGCGGGGGTAGCTGCTCAGCCCCATATCAGCACCGGACCGGCGCTCCCCCTGCCGGGCTGCCCCCCGCAGCCCCGGGCACTGCCGGGCCCTGCGTTACATAAGCGGCGGAGCGCGGCCGATGCAGCCGCAGGCCTCCAGAGGGCGAGCCAGCTCCTCCGAGCAGGAGAGCGGGCTCCCAGGGACGCGAGAGAGGAGAGGACGGAGCGCCTCGGCCTCCGCCGGGTCAGGGCTGGGCGCG
>VXBA01002396.1:0-47706 GCA_013399895.1 Serilophus lunatus | reverse complement strand
AGGGGGAGCTCCGGGGCGGGGGGGGGTGTGCAGCCGCGGATTCCCAGTTTTCTGCGGATGCGATCGAATTTTCACTTTCCAGAAATGCTTCTTCACGATCAGAGTGTATTTTAAAACACCGGACTTAAAAGAGTCTCGTTGTGCCGCCCTGTGGCACACAGCAGAGTACCGTGCTGTTGGCCGCCACCGCCTGCAGCGGGGGCAGGACGGGACCGGCAGGGCAGGGCGGGCCAGGCTGCAACCTCCACCTCCCAATGCCTTCCCGTGGGAAGCATGAGCCACCGGTGCCACCTCCCCTCCCCCTAATGCATCCGCGCACGGGCATGAGTGGAAAGCAGGAGTTGCACTCAGACCTCCTCCGAGCTGATCTTCCCTGCCTTTTCCATCCCTCATGGAACACGTATATATATCGTACCGTTCCCTGATTCCAGCCAAGGACTGACCCCAGAATTTCCACCGTTCTCTACAAGTGGTGTCATCTGCAGTCCATTTCTTGCTATAAATAAGGCTTTATTAATAGCTGCTGTTACTGAACGTGAGAAACGTGTCAAAGCATTGCTCAGAAACACTGAGGTGACCTTCACTAGCTCCAGTGATACAGTCATTGGTGATATCATTAGAAAATGTCTGTACGGTTTGTTTCTCCAAGCTGTGATGAGGGGCCTGGATAGTACTAATTGTGTTTCCATTTTGGACTCCTAGCAGAGCTCCTGGGAATGATCATAGCGTCTGGAAAGACAGATACCTTGTCATTGCTGCAAGGCATTCTGAACTCATCTTGCAGATGAGTCTTGTGGTTATGTTTTTTTTCAGGAAATTTATACCCATCTTGCTCAGTTCAACAGTAGGAGGCCTTGGACAAGAAGAGTCTGTTTTCTTCATGAGTCGAATTTTTTTTTTCTGAATATGTAACAAAAATTGACATATCTAAGCACAGCTTACTGTAGTGCGATATTATTTTTGATAGGGAATCAAAGTCAATGACTGTGAAACTGGTTTTGTCAACTGAAGAAGAATGAAATATAACTACCTTAAATATTCCTCATGCTTTAATATTGTACAGATGCTGCCAAAACCACAAATTTCTAAATAACCCAAACAACCTCTCTCATACCAAACTTCAAGCACTTTCTGAACCTAAGATTAATAAGGAATGTTTCCATTTGTTTTGTCAGAAAAGAACTGAAGAAATTCTTATGTATTTTTCTGTACTTTCTGCAAGTACATTAGTTTAATATCAGACTTTGGATTTGTGCCAGTGAGGTAAAGCCAAATAGTGAAAGTTCAGGCTTTTTTTTTCCTGCCCTGATGCAAATACAACTACAAAGAAAGTCTTCAATGAACAGTGAAAATGTTTACTTGAAATAGCATAAGGTGTTAACAGTAACACCAAAAAGAAAAAAGTGCTTGTCTTCTAAAGATACTATTTTTAGTTAACCATTGCTCTTCTATTTCTGTTCTTCTAGTTGCTAAAACAGCATAAAATTCCTCGTACAGGACAAGCTACCATGTTCCTAGTCAGGCTCTTCCAGGATGTTCCACACTTTGAAGCCTCACCACTTATTTTTACAAGTTTAACAGTCCTGTAACTTTGTGTGGAATTCCTTTTTGTAGAGTGTCATTAGCAGGTTTGCAAGAGTTTTTTGAACGTGAGTAGAAAAGTCTGCACACCACAATCACCAGATGTAACACTTATCCTGTCTTGTGTATCCTGACCTCCAGGACCAGCTGTCTCCTTGCCCCTTTTCCTCCTCCTCTATCAAGAAATGTCTCCCTTTTAAAAGAAAGTAACTAAAGCACTACTGTTCAAGACAAGACAGGCCAAATGTATCTGCAGATGAAGTGAGAGCTCATTGCTGTGGACAGGGACATTTTCCAGTAGTCCAGGTTGCTCCAACCTCTATCCTACCTGGTCTTGAACACTTCCAGGAATGGGACATCCACAACTTCTCTGGGCAATCTGTTCCAGTGCCTCACCACCCACACAGTGAAGTATTTCTTCCTAATCCCTAATCTAAGTGTACCCTCTTTAAGTTTGAAGCCATTCCCCCTTGCCCTGTTACTACATGCCATTGTAACAAGGCCCTCTTCAGCTTTCTTGTAGGGCTGTTTATGTACTAGAAGGTGCTATAAGGTGTCCCTACAGCCTTCTTTTCTCTAGGCTGAATAACCCCAAGTCTCTCAGCCTGTGAAGCTTTTCAAAACATTGCCCGTGAGATTATTATTACTGCAGTGCTAACACAAATAGCCCACATTCCTTGTTCTGAGCAGCAGAGAAGAAATCTCAATATAGAGCAAAGCCTGGACCTAATAGAAACTGTGGAGATAAACCCTTGACATTGGAAGCAGGGATTTGTAGTGCCAGGTTTTCACTGTGATTTTCATCTCTCTGCACCATTCTGCATAAGCCTAGCACAACAATTCCCCTCCAGTCAGTCTATGAAAAAACAGATTGCTGCAGTATTACAGGTGTCCCTCATAAACTGTGGCTGTTACAGTATCCAGCTTCATGTAGTGCACAAAGGCTGCATTCCAGCTGTGCTTCAGAGAACTAGCTGTGCAGCTGTGCAGAGGATTCAGTGACTTTATTCAAGCACAGCGGCATCCATCATGAAGAATCAATTCTTGCTCCTCCTCTCAGACCTGCAAAGTGCCAGGGCCAGCTGCCCTCAAAGAGAGTTGATAAACATATCTGAGGAAATGTCAGACTGGTTCAGGCCAACCTAATACTCCTAAACCACTACTGACAGAAGCTCGTAACTCATCCAGCCTTCAGTGATGCTGCTGTAACAGTTCAAGCCTCTGATCCAGCACGTCTTTTATTCATTTCTCCATCTTGCTCTGGGCTTTCCACACATCCCTGCTCCCTTGGCTTAATGCTGATTTGACCCTTCATCTACATTTATCTCTTACTGTTCTAATCTGCTTTTTAAAAGCCGGTCTTTAATTTGTATCTCTTTGTTGCTTTATCCCTCAGCAAAAGCCTTTAGATATGCTTTTTCAACACACTCTCACAGACAAGTTAATTTTTTTTTTAAGTGCTTCCCCCCACCCCCAAAAGATAGATTTTCCTGTGATGATTTTTCATTTTCCTTTTTCTTGCAAGGCATTTATATCTCACTACTCCAGCACTTCCAATGTCATTTAATATTCAGCTTGGCTCTTGTGCTTCCTCAGGGTTTCAATTTCCTTTTGGCTAAGAAAGAGAAACTAGGTGAAGATGTAATGCAGCTGGACAATTAGCCACTAAAAATAGTTTGCCAAAGGTCTGGGCAATACAGAGACCACTATAAACATCAGATTTGCAGACGCTGTGGATTCAGGCTGAGTAGTTTCCTTAATCCTCAGTGCTCTGCTGAATGATTTACTAAGGCTGCTTTTTAATAAACATTCCTGAACCAACCATATTCTCCTGCTATCCACAGTCTCCAAACTTCAGTTGCCCACCATGGCCTGGAGATTAAATTAGAAATAAAATCCTAAAATAAGGTTATGGTGACTTCTGTATTGTTTTGTCTTGGAAAATCTTTTTCATATTTTCTTAAGTCAAAATTATTTCCCCATCAGTTATTTAATGGTAGTAGAATTACAGCATAGTAAAATTTAAGTCCAATGGAACTAAGATTTGAGACCTGTTTTGTTCAAATGCATCTCTTGGTTCAGTGTATTTCATTCAGGTGAAAGCAATGACGATTCAATTATACTTAGTGCTCTACGGCAGCATGCTCAGTCAGCATTTTACTCTTACCTACTTCAGAACTTCCACTGACATCATCCTGAGAAAATACTGGCTAGATGGTGAGTAAGGATTTCAGCATTTGGCTGTCAGTGATAAGTCCATTAGTGCATATGTAAGTACTGTATGGCCAGAAGGAACTGCACTGACACTAATTGTCAGTGAAGTGCAAGACCAAGAGCAGGAGCAAGACTAAGAGCAGGAATTACACTGTAAGTTCTACGCAAACTTGATCTTTAAGGGTAAGTTAGAAGTTACTGCTTTTTAGCTTGTGACATCAGAATGGAAAGTTACTACATTCTGTTCTCCACAGAGTGCTCATCTTTAGTTATCATTTGGGCTGAATTTTTGAGATGTGGTTTTGTCAAATTTCTAAAATCATTTGGATTTCTAAAAATCACAAATAAAAATTATTTAATAAGTGAAACTTGTGAGGTTTTTTGTAAAGCAAGGTTATTGTATGATTCTTAATTAATTACATTTTTGTGCACAATCATTCCTGTTTCACTTTAATGGCTTTCAATTTTCTCAAATTTTTAGTTATGTCCAAAAAAACCCCCAAAATACCTCAGAACATTTCTTTGCCTTCATTTTCTAATGCTACAATGTGAAATTGTGTTTTCTAATGCTAGCCAGTAGTTTTTGTCCTGGAAGAAGCATGAGGTTTCTGATATATCGGTTAGCACCGTAGAGTTTTGTGATAGCAAAGCATGATGGTGAGAAAACAGGGAAAAGAAAACCTTGCAGAAACTGAGAGGTACTTGCCCAAACCAGGCTTTCTTTTTTCCTTAGGCTTCCAAAGCATAGTAACAATGCAAAGCGCCAGCTAATGTAAAGGAGGATCATTCCTATTATCTTGATAAGGCTTCCTATTGAAAAATTAGTGAAGGCTATAAATACATTGGTTGTTAGATGCATTCCCGATTATCAGTGACAATAAAATTATTATCACTTAAGCTTTAAAAAAACAGTCAACTAATTAGTTAGAACTATTCAAAACACTGTCTTTGGGGTTATTAGAATTAAATTCCTAACATACATAGCCTATATTTCAAATTTAAATTCTAGTGTAGCTTGCTTCACCCGAATTGGGAAATGCCAGGAACGTGCAATATTGTAGACTAGAGGCCCTCTTGTCCTGAAGTTGATGAAAGAATTCACTGACATTTTAGCGAGTCACAAGAGGCACCTGAGGCTGGGTGGACAAAGAGAAAATGCTACAGAAGAGCCCAGTGAGTCTGTTGAATCCAGATATCAAGCACAGATTCAGACTAATACATTTCTGAGCTGCAAGTTTCCCTAACCAGGTCTCAGCAGTGCTATCAACAATAGTGAACTCTGTAGTGCCTCAGGGACTGCATCTCTCTATTGCCTTGACACAGTACACTGCACAAGTTCTCAATGTAACCTGTAGTACAAGCACTCATGAACTGTTTTTACATTAGCATTTCTGTCACTGCTATCAAGCAATGAGGGAGAAGACAACAGAGAAGATTTCTTCAGAATTCTGGAAGTGAACCAGAAGCTTATTTTTCCCTTTCCCCTTGACCTCTTGACTCTGCTTTCTAATATATTTCTGCTGAGTTACTCCCTTTTCTAGTGCAGTTCCTTTCTACATAAGAATGGCTTTGGTTGGACAATAACCTGGCATGGGAATTTTAGACTCTTGTCATTATTCCTCTTCCTCTCCAAGGTCCACAAAACAAATTATGTTTTATGTAAAGTTCTTTTGCTAATTTGGGTGGTTTACTTTGATAAGGGATGCAGAAGCATGTTGACTAAAATGTAATGAACATGGCCTGTATTTTGGACCCAAGATTTCTCCCTTCCCTGCTTTTCACCCTCATCAAGCCGAGAGCAGGAATCTAAAAAGCCAGAGATGTCATAACACTTGCTGTTTGTGGTAATTTAGAGTCCTAGAATATGCTGAGTCGGAAGGGACCCATCAGGATGATCAAGTTCCACTCCTGGCCCTCCACAGAACATCCCAAGAACCACACCAGATGCCCGAGGGTATTGTCTAAATGCTTCTTGAACTCTATCAGGCTTGTTATTGTGACCAGTTCCCTGAGGAGCCTGTTCCATGCTTAGCCACCCTCTGTATTAAAAACTTTTTCCTGATACCCAACCTAAACCTCCCCTGGCACGGGTTCATGCCATTTCTTAAGTCATGTCACTGGTCATGAGAGTGAAGAGATCAGTGTCTGCCCCCCTGTTTCCCCTCGTGAAGAAGTTGTAACTTCAATGAGGTGTCCCCTCAGTCTCCTCTTCTCCGGGCTGAACAGACCAAGTGACTCAGCTGCTCCTCATAAGGCTTCCCCTCAACACCCTTCACAATCCTTGTGGCCCTCCTTTGGATGCTCCAAAATAGATGAATAGATGATTTTTATAGTGATGCCTCAAACTGCACACAATACTCAAGGTATCTGCCACTAATTTTTGTCTTAACTCATTATTAATTACAGGCATTCTGCCTTTGTACTATTTGCTTTTGTATGAAATCTTACCCCTTTGTCTCAGTGTCCCCTGCAGACAAACTCTTAGGTGACTCTTTCAAGTAACCTAATTTCTGTGACACCACAGAGGCCTCAAGCAGAACTTATAGATCAGTTTCTACTAGAAGTTAAATCTGATAAGGTAAGTTATAATTTAAAACCCTCCTGAGGGAGAGATGAGTCTTTCATGGTCTAGTAGCTGTCCCTGACCTTGCTTATTGAAAGAAAATGACCCATAGGAAAGCTGATAGAAAAGGAAGCATTTTAGTCACATAAATGCACATATGATTAAAGACGTAGTTTTATTTCATGGTTATAGTAGAACCAACTGCTTGATCTGCTGTTTTTAAAGATGAGAAATGAAACAGTATTAACTGCTTTTATTATAAAAGGACTATTATTATATATTAATAAAAACCTTAGAAAAGTCTAAAAACAATGCATAAAAATATAGTGAATACATCCAAATGTAATACAGGACTGAGGCACATGTGAGCCAATCCAATGTGATCCAATTAACTATGGCAGCCTGTCAACTGAAGTTACTGTAAGGGACTGTGTGTATGCCTCAATTGCTCAGATAATTGCTCAGTTCATGTATGTCAGCTGATGAAAATCAGTAACTCAGAAATATAATAAGTAACTTATACTCCATGTAAACAAATGCACAAAATAATCCATGTCATATATTCAAATAATCTCTTCATTTTTCCCAAATTAACTATTTAATAATAATTTCATATATATCAAAATTTAGGACTTGTAGTTAATGGTCTGAAAGTATCAATTCAGTCACTGTAGAGTTGTATAAATATATTGTTGCACAATCTGTGAATTGGTGAATATTTTGGTAGAATTGCAGCTACTTCAAATTCTAAACAAGAAAGAGCAGCTGGATGAACTTACATGGGCATGTGCCCCTGCCATCTGGGACTAAGTGTTACCAGGCATTCATCACAGGGCTGGTACAATCAGATTCAATTTGTTTGCTGTACCTCAAAGATATGAGATTTGTTAGGTATTTGTCCCCTTCCTTTCAAATGAGATGCTGAAGAAGATGCTTTTTGCGGTGCCCTGAAAGGTATTTTTTCCACCTGCTAAAGTCATAGGAACTTCAGGCCAAAAAGGTGCCAGTGAAGAGAAACTCAAGCATAGGAAGATGCCACAGTTATGTAGCACATCACCAGCCACTAGGAATAGTTTGATTTACAAATGAAGATAAAAATTGTATTGACAGTCACTGACAATCAGAGTCACTGGAACACAGTTGTGGCTCCTCCCCTCTGTCCTGACAGCACCCGTCACCCAGCATAAGCAGAGAACTTGCTTAGTGGCTGCTCTCCAGCAGAGATATTTTAGTTCTTCCAGACTAACCATCTCATTCAAGCTCCATCAGTTTGTCTGATGGTAAGTGCAGATAAGGTCTGGGACACTTCCTCTGCACGGGGCTGCTCTCGCTGCTGGCAAGAAATCACCCCTTCTCTTTGCAGTTGTGCTGCAAACAGAAGCTCTGCACTGTGAATAAAAGAGGCTGCAATTTTAAGCTGGAATTGAGAATAATACTGATTATTCTTTGACTGGTCTTTTCCACAGAGGGTGGGCTTTTTTTTTTATGCTCATATAATAAAAGCCATATTCCCTGATTTTATTTGTGAAGAAGGTTGTCTGAGACTGAACAACTTCAATAAACTGAAGTTTATCACTCCCTACAACTTCCTGAAAGGAGATTGTAGTCAAATGGGGGTTGGTCTCCTCCACCAGGCAGCAACTGACAGAACAAAAGGACACAGTCTCAAGCTGCACCAAGGAAGGTATAGGTTAGATATTGGAAAGAAGTTTTCACAGAAAGAATAATAAAGTATTGGAATAGTCTGCCCAGGGAGGTGGTGGAGTCACCATCCCTGGATGTGTTTAAAAAAAGGCTGGACGTGGTACTTGGTGACATGGTCTAGTCGAGGTGTTAGGGCAAGGGTTGGACTCTATGATCTTGGAGGTCTCTTCCAACCCAGTAATTCTGTGATTCTGTGATTCTACCTCCTTCCACCCAAAAAAGCAAATTATTCTGAAAACCCAAGCTACTCACTTGGAAAGAACTTAGCTTGGTTTAGCACATTGTATTTTGATAAATACAAGCTGGCTGTTTCTTACTGTGTTTATATCTCTAGATGTTTATTCACAGATTGTTTCACGTTTTGTTGCAGTATTGTTACAGGTATTAATTTAAACTGATTAGCCTACATTTTTCCATCTTTTCCTTTTACCTTTCTGTGGAAGAGCACTATAGTTGTTCTTGTCAGTCCTCTGTGTGTTCTCAAAGTAGTCCAGGTTGTTTCAATTATTTCTTAATCTTCTAAGGTAAGTTTCAGCAGGCTCTGTTATCATGGACACGTCACAGCTAAATATTTGCTATCCATTCTTTTCTAATTCTAGCCAGTGTTCCACACCACTGAAATGTGTTAAGAATCTCATCACAAACACTCTTTTTATGAAGGCTCAGGCACTGAAAACTTTGTCCTTTTACATTCCTTCATATGTTTTTCACCATTCCTGCTTAAGACCCGTGCAATTCTCCCCATCTTTTATCTTGAATGTATTTATGAAACCTTTTCTCACTACCTTTTATGTCCTTTGCTGGTTACATCTCATTTTATGCCTCCAATTTTCTGATGTAATCTGCAAGTCAATTTAAGTTGTGCTCAGTAAGCATCTGTGTTTTCATTTAGCCATTTTTGATTTTTAGGTCATTATTATTTTGTTGATGTTCTTGATCATTTACAATACATCTTATCTCTTCTCTGCAGAGGAATAACCTGACATTCTTTCAATATAGAACACTGCTCTATTCTGTTCCAAAAATGGCAAAAGAATATTTCAACATCATCTTAACTTTTTTTTTTCTAGTTTTATTTTATAAAACAGAAATCATAGAAAATCAATCCCATTTCAGAAGATTGTGGATTTTGATGGGCTGCATATAAGACTAAAATAAGATTTCATCAAACTTTTTGCAGCCAACTCTTATTTTAGTAATAGCGCTTCAAAACATGGACAAGATTCACAGGAACAAGAGAAATAGAAAAGAAACCCAGTCTGAATATATCTAACATGACAAGAATATCAGATAATGCTCCATTACAACAACGTTATTGAAGACTTACTGACAATAGAGATCTGGCAGAGAAAGCCCTTCTTGCCATCTGCAGGATAGAAGTGCATGGGGGAGATCCATGTTACGGAGCAATCATGCTGCCCTTCAGCCATTTCCATGGGGAATGCAGATCATTTTGGACAGATGGCAGAACTGTAGAACTTTTTCTATATGCCCTAGTTATCCTTGATAATCTGCCAGGCCTGGTTTATATGTGAACTGTGTACCCTTTTCCTGGACAGCTCAGGGGTTTCTTTCTAGGTAAGATGGTGAATTTTTCAAGTGAAGGAAGTCCAACTGAGAACAAATCAGCAATGAGAACTGTTAAAATAGTGGAATGTACTTTGTTGGAAAAAAGTAGAGCTTAGGCCAAATAGATGTATATTTAATTTTTACGTATGAATCATCTTTGGAATTCTGTCCTGATATTCTTTATTCCTTAGCTTGAATAGACTGTAACTATAATGTGTTACAATCGTGTTAAATACCTCTTCTGGAGGTTCACTCTACTCTGAACTCAACTGCAGTGATGGAGCAGTCACAGGTCCTAAACCACAATAAACTTCTAATGCTAATAAGAGTCTTTCACAAATTAGAGCCTTCCTACTTCTTTGGCTGACTCCAGAATTTTGGCTTAAATTGATTTCCCCAAGGGTTTTCTTTTCTCTGCCATTTCCAATTCTCTGGACAGTTACAGCAGATAAGCATAAGTGTTTGGCAGGCTGTCTTCATTCTCCTGCTAGGGCAGAGTTATGCTGTCATCAATAGTCCATCAGTCTTCTTAGATTTCATAGCAGGCACTGAGGCACAGTGATCAGCTCTTCTAAGTGAATTATGTGATTCAGCCAGATCTAGTCTTCTTGGAAAAGCAGACCCTATGGCTCATTCTGGTGACTGGGGAGAGGTGGAAGCCACAGGCTGCTGATGCTATCTCAGTCCGGGAAGTGACTGAAGAAAATGGACTATACCATGAGCACTTGTGCTGTGAAACTCAGCAGGTCAGGATGGTGTTAAGGGTCCAGGGCAGTGTGTTCTGGAAAGAGTCTTCATGTCAATGGAGAGCAGCCCACTCTGAGCAGACTCTGATGTGTAAGCTCTCCCTACAAGCTACATATAGTACATGAGCTAAAGGCTGAGCTCTTCTGATGTGGTCAGAAGTATAGAATAACAAACCTAAGTAAGGTTAGAGCCATATGGAGAGGTGATAAATTATGTTTTTATACAGGTAGCTCAGACTGTCAGGAAAACACTGTAAGACTGATAGAAAGCAAAGGATATTTTTTCCTGGAGAATCAGTTGTTTGATAAAAAAATAAATATTTCCAAACTGCACGATACTCCTCGCAGGAAATATATTATGTTGGTAGCATTAATTAGAATGAACCCAATTTAACAACTGAAAATACTTGTATGATTCAGATGTGAGCAGTAAGTGCTAATGAAGTTCAGTTCTGCTAATTCTCAGATTGATTTATGTGCTGTGACTTGTATTTCTGAAAATACAGAAGTAGTAGAGAAGAGACATTCTCAGCCAGCCCAATGAGGTGATCAGTACATAGCTTCCTGCAATTCTAACAAAGCATTCTAGAACAGGACACGTCAGAAGTGGCCTTTGCCAAGATGCTGAATGAGCTGGAGTAACCTGTGATTCCAACCACTTCTCCTGTGGTGGTCCCATCTCCCACCAAGGTAATCCCCCTTCATCCAGCAACAGCAGCAGCAACTCCTCCGACAACATCAGCTCATTGAATGACTCTAAGGAGGAATGAGGCCAGCAGTTAGTGGAGTTCCAGTAGCAGGTACCACATCTGGTGTGGTGAGTCAGGGATGTCCAGTGGGTCCTTCCAGAGCTTGGTGACTTTGAGATCTTGGCTCAAAGCCATGGACTTTCCAGTTGTATAATAGTGACCGTCAGCTGCCCAGAGCTCAAAAATTGTTTGGTTTCAAGTACAGCACAAAGGAATTAATGCTTTTCAGGTTTGTCATTCCTGTTAGGTCGCTGGAGGTGGTTCTCAATGGCTGGAATTTTCTGCCTGCATTTGGATGGTATCTTAATTGTTGGACTTGGGGTCATGGTTTAGGGGTGATGGTGGTGATGTTGAGTTGATATTGGACTCAATGATCATGAAGGTTTCTTCCAACTCTGAGGATTCTGTGACTCATGTTATGATAGGTATTGTCACTTCCAAGAGCATTTGTTTTTTATTTCCTCAGCTTTGCCTCATGCTGTGCAGATGCATTCGAGGCAGACTAACACTCTACGCGGCTCATAGTCTGGTGTGTCAGCTCTGAACTTCAAACCAGCTGTGTCAGCTCTCTGCTCCAAGCAGCTGAAAAATGCCTCACAGTTTAATCAGATGGGACTCATCAGAGTTTCTCAGAACAGTTGGCACCTCAACTGAAAAAACTCTTGCAGCTAATCAGAAAAAGATTGAAAGATCACATTAAAAATAAATATAGGAGAAAATCTGAAGCCTTTTGCATTTCTCTGACTGTAGCATATTTACTTTTCTGTCCTACATTAGATTTGTTGGCCTTTTTTATTATACTGCACCCCAGCCCTACTATGTTAAAATATTTAGCTAGTGCAGAAGACATAAAGTAAGTGATATCGTGTAAGTGCTTAAGACAAATACTAAGGCTGGATGCAGAAAGATTCTGTCTGATTGGCATGGTTGCACATTGTGGAAGCAAAGCTAAATTGGGGATTAGCATGAGAGAAGTGTGGGCATAGACAGTAAGGTATTGAAGGAAAGGAAAAGGATGTTTACTTGAATTGGAAGCTACTACGTTACTGAAAACATTCATTATGGCTGAGTTTTATTTTAGGTCAATATCTAGAGCCTATGCTGAAGCTGGTCAAAGTCGTCTGGTTCTGTGCATCTTGATTTAAGTAATATAAAGGGCCCTTGCTCTTGATAAAATTCTGATTTTGTACATTATTGAGTTTGCTCTTAGTTGTGCTTGTTTCTTTTCTAGGAGAGTTTAGCTGTGGCTGCTAATACTGTTTAGTGCAATGCTGTCAAATTATCTGTGTGCCTCTCTCAAAAATGCAGAGGAAGAAAAGAAAGGGAGGTCAAGGAAAGAAGAAGAAGAAGGAAGGAATTGTGAGAATGTAATAAAAATTTATTCTTTACATTCTCCTTGCAACATAAGTTGAAACAATTTTGACAGCATTTGAAGAGACATGAAATAGGGAAGTCCTCTAATTTGTTGAGATCTTTCTGTGGGGCCTTCCTGCCTTTGGCAGAGTCAGTAGCTCCTCCGAGTTTTGTGTCATTTGCAGATTTGCTTAGTATCCCTTCAAGCCTTGTGTCCAAGTCATTTATGAAGGTGTTGAACAGAACTGGGCCCAAGATGGAGCCCTGTGGAACCCCACTAGTGGCAGGTCACAGTCTGATGTGACCTCATTCACTGTTACCCTCTGTACTCGACCCATGAGCCAATTGCTCACCCACCACGTGATGTGTTTATCCAGCTGTGTGCTGGACACTTTGTCCAGAAGGATCCTGTGAGAGACAATATCAAAAGCTTTACTGAAATCCAAAAAGATTCCATCAACAGGCTTCCCTTGCTCAGCCAGATGGGTTATCTTGTCATAAAAGGAAGTCAGCTTTGATAAGCAGGACTTTATTTCTAATAAAAACATTGGAGTATGGATCTCTTCTAGCTATCGAAAATTGGCTGCATGCAGAGACCTGAACAGTCTGCATTCTGTTTTTTCCTGACTGGAGGCATAAGTTCTCCATAGATCTATATTATTCATCATGCATAGACCTCCTCAAAATAAAGTCTCCCAGGCTGTACAAATGCTACATAATAAAACCATAACAGTTCTATTAAGCATACAGATATTTCATTTTATGACTGAGATGTACTATTTCCTTGTTCACAAATTTCAGAGAGAAATGTGCTGTAAAATGCAAGATACTAATTTTTTTGCCTAGTAGTTTCTTAGATATGGTTAAACTGATGCAAGCAAACAACACTTTTCCCTTCCATCCACTCTCATCCCCTTTCCCCTCCTTTGCTAGCACTAGGCTTCTTCCTTGGCAGTGTGTAAGCTGAGTTCACTTCTCTGTGAGCAAGTTCAGGCACTGACAGTGAAAGCACTACATGGCCCTTCAAATAGCCTGCACATATCCAGCCACTCTAGATGTGGAAAAGCTGTTATTTTCAATATTGTCAGCAAATACTGAAAAGTATTTCTTGACTGAAAGAGAGAAAGACTTAAATTGTTCCCAAGCTCTACAGGCTGTTGCAAAACCACCTTCTGACCTGCCACTGCCCAGAATGTGGAACTCTTATCAATGTCAGTGAAGGTGGAAGTATATGGGCCTGTGGAACAGTACTAAGCCATATAAGGAAACTTCTGTATCACTAAGAAAACTAAAGTAGCCTAGAACATTTTCTGCAGACCTATCCATAGCCTGATGTCTCATCTCTATTAATTTTCATCAGGAGCTGGAGCCATTTGTGTGCACTCTGTGCAGTCTGTTAGGAAAGCTTGGCCTGTGCAAGCAGCTAGACTGGAGTGAACTACTGGCCATCAAAAAGACTTAAGTTGCTTTAAATAGACTTGTAGGCATCTGAAATACTTTAATCGCCTAGCTTGCGGCAAAGCTTTTGCAGTGTCTGGATTTATTTATATTCTCCTCACATCCTCTGGAGCAAGAGATAGCGGCTGATAACATTTTCTTCTACCCCACTAACTTTACGTAATTATTTTGCAAAGGGCTTTGCACATGTCCCCAGACTTAAAGCATGGTGACAGGCTGCCTGTGCAGAACAGAGGATCTGCTCACTAGAGTAAATGGGAAGTGAAGAGTCGGGATTAGATACATATTTGATGAATAAGCAATATGTGGAAAACAATTACTGTTGTGAAAGAGTAGGTGGCTCATTAAATTTTGAAGTCAAAGAATTTGAACCTGTCCATTAGCTACAGCATGATAGGTTTGTCCTGCCTTGGACAAGGGTAAATGGTGAGGTGGAAATCTCTTTACCATGAGAAAGGGAGCAATGTATATGATAAACATTACATAATAACTACGTATTTAATATCCACTGTAAATCTGGTTTCGGATATTTCAGTGACCTTGTTGATATCCCAGCTCAGTTGTTTTCATCGTTACCATGATTTGAACTTGAACTGCATGTTTGCCTGACACAGGAAAGGGTTGGATGAAGCTCTGATCAACCCACATTCAGGGTCCCAATGTCTGAACTCTTCAGTTAAACACACACTGCCCAGCATTTCCTGCTGCTGAACACAGCCCACCGGATTTAGCAGCAAGAATCTCTTTGTCAGGGCATTAATAGGCCTTACAGGTCCCAATCTGCCCAATTGATGTCTCAGCCCACCCTGCCCACAGCCCATGTTGGTCCCACGTGGCCATCAACCCCTGTCCCAGTGATGCTGCAGCAGGGCCGGTCTCCATCTCCCCACAGCCCTGCTCTGCTCAGCCATGGGGCTGCTCCTGGTGCTCCTGGTGTCCTGCCTGTGGCTGGGACAGCGGGACCAGCCCGGGCTGCCAGGCTCTGTCCTGCTGCTCTGGGGCACCCCACACCACAGGGAGCTGTCAGCTCTGGCTGCACCCCCTGTGTCCTGTCAGTTCCACTTCCAGGTCACGTCCAATTTCGTTGGCAAAATGTGAAATGCAACCAGGTATTTCTTTTTACCAGAAAGGTCAACACAAAGCTCATTTGGGAATGATCTTTCATGCCTTACATGCAGAGAGATCTCCCCGTAACGTGCAAAAACATTTTGTCCTGCAGGACTAGGCCCAGTCTTAGCTTGCATATCATCATAAAATATATCAATATCTCATTTCAAACCCCCTAGCCCAGCTGATTCCTCCATGTACTTTTCACTTCAGTGCTCTTTAAGTTTTTCCTTAGTTTATGCCATCCACAAAAGTTTGAACTTCTAATGCCCAAGAGGCATCCTGGAGGGAGAAATGTCAGGCTGCTGCTGTCAGTGAGGAAACAGCTGGAGTTACTGGTTGTCTTGATCTTTGGCTGGTCATTTTTTGGGAGGCCACCGATGCCTGCTAGAGAGCTGCTAAGTTAAGAGAACAGATTTTTCTGCTTCTCTGAAGTCAGAAAGCAGGGACCTGTGAATGCAGCTCTCCTATTAGGTAGGTTCCAGTCTCTTAGAGAGGTAAATCTGCATTCCCAATATCTGAGTCTTGGTCTGCAACATTCCAAAGTCTTGTGGGCTAAAGTACAGCAATAGTGTTTCAGTTTGGATTCTGTATTTTGATATTATTAGCTCTAAGTGTAAAAACATCAGTAGTCAGAAGATACCTCCTACTCAAATAGTCATATTCCTGTAATCAGAAGGACACAGAGGGAAAAATGTCACTTGATTTGGATGAATTTCCTCTACTGATCTTCAATGCAATTTTTAGGCAAAACCAATGGTGGGTATTTTTATATACGTACATAAGTAATCTAACATCCTACTACCTCTGAAATGTTCAAGGTACATTTTTCATGGTGTAAATCTAGTACAGTTTCACATACAGGCACAGCTAGAAATCTAAACTTAAGGTGAGGAACAAATATCTTAAACAAAGGATCATACCATCGATGCTGTTTGGGAACTGTCTACACCTTTTTTTCGTCCTGCCTTTCTGCAAGAGACAACAAATTCACCAAGAATTTCAGCAATGACAACAATTACTCAGAGTTAGTAGGAAAGTAATTTTTGTTATTATTTTTTTTTTTTAGTAAGGGATCATGAAAAAAATTCAAGATTTAACTGACATGCACTTGAAGTTGTATGTGATATTTCTGGTAAATGCAGAAGTGGAGATGAAACTGTCATGTGGATTTCCAAGGTTCTTTCTCTGTTCCCAAGATAGCCTGGGTTATTCACACAGCTAAGCTGGCACTCCAGGTGACTGCTTTGCTTTGTACAGGGCCTGTCATGCCCTGCTTTATCCCAAGCCATGCTAAACTTAGTTGATATAAATGTAACAGTCCAAGACCTCTGTCCATGGGGACTTTCTGAAACATATTGAATGGTAATTTGGTATAAAAGAGATCTGAAAAATTCAAGTAAAAAAAAGAAAAAAAGAAAAAACTTACTTCTTTTGGCTGAAAGTAATGATATTTCTGTTATGGCTTCAGATTTCATTATTTGATTTTGGAAGGTCTCTTGTCCCAAAACTGACATTTTTTAACAACTTTTTTGTGACATTTTACCCCATATTATCAGTAATTGTGACTCATCTTTTTCTTAGAATTTGTCTCAGTGTTCCAGAGTTGTATTATGTTAACAGAATTTTAAAATACAGCAGTTAACTGCTTTTCATGCAACAATAAAAACAAATCTAGTGTTAGAAAGGATGAGTAGGGCCTACATTCAGCTCCTATTTGCATATTAATTGGCCATAAAAAATAAAATTATATATGCACTTGCAACAACTGGCAAGCTTGAAAAAAGGCTTCTTAGAGTTTCTTTAGTCATTATCATTTGGCTAAGATCTTGAGAATATGAAGTGGCTCTGTCCAAGATACAGTATGTGGGGTTTGTGTTTATCATTAATCCTTTTGAAAGCTGGACATTTTTAGTATCCATGATTAATATCTCTCAGTGTTGTCTTTTATATCATGTTCTATTTCTCAAAATGGCAGAGGTTCACAGAATTAGTATAAAGAAAGTGATCTAAGATCTGTTAGTCTGATACAAACTGGGACCAATAAATCCATCACACATAGAAGCAGCCAACCACATTTCTCACTGTCCTGCATAAAGTTCAGAGCTGGGTCTTCTGATGGCAAGTGAAGCTAGAAACAGCAGCAGTCACTCACTTGCCTCATGCATCTGTTTTGTTCTCCATTCAATGGGAGAAAAAAAAAAAAAGCATTCTAAAATACCTGTTCGACATATTTATTGATCTCAGGTACCTGGAATCTGAGGCAGGTGCAGCTTCTGTACAAGTATGAGTCTTCATCAAACTGATAACGCTTCATCTGGAAACTAACATGGGTCTCAAGCTTTGAGTGTGTGTGTCTCTGTGTGTAGGCATGCATGTGCACACTGAATCTGCAGTGTTACACATTCAGATGACTAAGCATTTGCCAACATTTCTCAATACTGAGATTATTAATTTGGGACCATGAAGAACAAAAAGGTAAATCATGGTTTAAAAGCTTGACAGCATGGTGTGTACTGTTTAAAAGGGCTCTCTTACTATTTGTTCATTTGACATAACACTAATAGAAATTCTCAGATGTGATCTGTAACAGAGAGCAGTATTAGCTGTATCACTATGAAAGGTAGCTTTTATATGCTACTTGTTCATTCAAATTTATTAAAAAGGCCTGAAAATTTCAAAGGCTTCTGCATATGCATTAACATTTAAGAGCCCGATCAGAATTCAATCTGGGTGTTCTGACAGTGCATTGAATGAGTAATGGGATGCAAATCAGGAAATCTGGGCTTTCATCCACATTTTGCTGCTTATTTGTCTAATTTATTTTTTTTTTAAATATGCCTTTGTTTCTCCATCTCTAAAAAGAGGAACATTTCAGTTGTCCATATTTTTAAAGTGCTTTAAGGCATCAACTAAATTTGTTCCATCAATGGAAACTTTTATTTATCATCTCTTGTTCAGTGGCTGCTGCTCATGGGTATTTTAGAAATGGATTCATCAGCTGCAGATGCACTGATACATTTGTGAGATTATTTCTGTTCAAGTATTAATTAGAAAACCTCAAAATGTTTCTGAAGATGTTGAAAGAAAGAATAGTGTGAGATTTAAGAAAGGACTAAAGTCTCAAGAGTGTAATGAGCAAACCTTGAGAAATTTAACAAATTAAATACACATGATAAAGTCGACTAGCTTTGTGCCTCAGTTTCTTTGTCTGCAGAAAGGGATTAAGGAAATTAATGGCTTCCCGATAAAGCAGTGAGAATTCAGTCATAGCTGCCCTGTATGTCAAAGATGTAAATACATTGATAGTCATCACTTTGGCACTAAGGAACTGAGACTTCCTTAAAAAAAAAAAAAAAAGAAAAAAGAAAAAGTGGCTTCAAATGCATGTTTACAAATTGATTATTGGTTTCTCCAGGTGACTTGTTCTTCTTGATATCCATGGCAGAAATTAAGTAGACTTTCCTGGAAATAGGATCAGATTATTTTACTGATACATCTAAATCTAATGATACTGTGTTTTGGAATCCATATGGGTAACAGTTGGCAGTACTCAGACAGATTTATGGACCCTGACAACACCCAGATGTATACCAGGAACAGCAGACAAGCAGCAAAGGCTGCAACTGAATACATAATGAAACTCGGAGGATACAGTTCATGAAAGCAATACAAGAAATTCGGATAAAAATCCAGTGACCTTCTTTCCATTGGTTCCTGTTGAAAAGCAACAGACATCTCCCCTGCCCCTTCTGCCATCCTGCTGGATGTCTCACAAACATATATGTTGAACTGTGGAAATGGAAGTGTCAAGGAACTTGAGCCCAATCCCTTTAGGAGTTAACTAATGGAGCATGTGCTTTTTATTATAGTGAGTTTCATGTAGTGATAATGAGCAGCCATGTGGCATTGCAACCTACTCCTTATTTAGAGCATAAAACAGCTTTATTCCTGCAAGAGCAGAGCCAAATGTTTTAGAAGTAAGCAGTCTGCACATTTCAAATGAGCTGTTTCTATAATTCTAGCACTTGATAGTAAGAACCGAATATCATAATTATAGGTAAGGAAGTGGTGGTGTTGTGAGGAGAAGATGGAAGTGTTTTTCAGCAAACAAGCAAAGATGAGATCTTGAGTCTTCCTGCTGCTGGAGCTCCATAATAAGAACATACAATGAACATATCCTAGATAAAAGCGTGTAGCATACAATGGAATTCAAGTATGCCTGACCCATAATTATCTCAAGAGATATTGTGGAGTCCTATGACTGGAGTTCAAGGCTGGCAGATGGCTGCAGCCATGTAAGTAGCTCTGAATAGATTACAGTTGAAAATGAAATAAAAATCAGTAAGAAGTAGGGAGCAACAGGGTTTTTCTTTTTTTCTTCTTCTTTTTTTTTTTTTTTTTCAGAAGCAGCTCTGGTTTAAATTGATAAGACAGCTATATTGGGCTATATTCTTCTTTCAACAGTGCAGAAAATTTGAAGATTGTGGACCTGCCGAGGTGCTACGGGGTCTCCTGTTCAAAAAGAAATATTTTAACAATCACTTGCTCCTGCACAATATATAGAAGGGAATTTTGTTTACTTGGTAATACATATTTATATGGAGAGGATGAAACTAGAATTTGTTATTTGGCCATGTATCAGCATATGGTGTTTAAATAGACATTTTATTTCATAAAATGTTTCAGCAGTTGTACTGCAACCCACTGTACTCCTCTCTAAAATTATTTTTTCATGTCACTATCTCCTGTCTCATTAGTAAGGACTTAATATGAATATGTTTATAATGTGCAGAAGGGGCTTTTCACTGGTGTGAAGCAATTATGTATAATCCACATTTCACTGGGCATTTAGCCAGCTAGGGTTGTAGGCAAGTGCCATATGTCATTTCTTAAGTACATCATACATCATTGCTTGAGACTCAAGCATATTTTACCACACACATTGCCCATCCATTTCTTTTTTTTATCTGTGGATTCTGCATGATTCTCATTGCAAGCTCTCTGCCTTCTGTTCTCTTTGGGAATCACTTTGCTGATTATGTGTAATATCAGCAAAACCAAGAGTGGAAATGATGCCATATCCTCATTTCATGTAAAATTGAAGATTGTATTTCTGAGATTGATTTGTTAGTGTGATGCCTAGAGGAATTCTGCAAACCCAAGGAACAATACAGCTGCTTCATAAGCAGATTAAAAAGAATAACCCTCAAAGCAGTTACTGAAAAGGGTAATTTTTTTCTCTGGTCTACACTTGCAGGTGTCTGGTATCTGTCCTAAGCTATAATGAGATAACAGTTCTGGCTTATCTGCCTATTTATTCCTTTTGCAATTTTCCACTTTAAGAAAGCTTTTCAGTTTATTTGATGATTCATTACATCAGGAATGACCAAGCAATTATTTACTTCTCAATCACCAAATAAATCCATGAAAATGGAACTAACAAATAGGACTATCTGAGTAGTGACAAAGACGTTTTGAAATGTAGCTCTTTCACACTGAAATCAGAGTTGTATTTCTGCATGGGATGTTCTATTGAATATTAGATAAAATACACAAAACTGAAAAAGGTGATGAGTTACAGTTGCAGTTTTGAAGACAGAAGCCTTTAAGCCAGTAAGTGTGTGGAGAGGATTTTCTCCCAAGACACTGGAAACTCAGATTCAGTTGTGCCCTTTTCAGCAGGATCAATCCCATATTTTCTGGTTTTCCTCCTCTCTGTACAGGTTAACCTCTGGCTGACATGTTTCACTTGACATAAATAATTAACTATTCCTGGATCTGGGACTTGGAAATGCTTTCTTGAGGCTAGAATGTGTCTGGCTTCAAGGCTAGAAAATGTTGTATCATCACCAGCATTGCCCTCCGAGCTGTGCTTTGGATCTAGCCATAGAAATCTGGTCAAAACTAGCTAGTGAATTCACTGAGGACATACAGACAGTCTGGGGAAGGGTTAAACAGTGTTACTCTCTTATAATTATCTTTGTCAAGATCAGTTTGTACTCTAAAATATACAAATAAAACTAAGACAGCCGGTGGGCTCCAAGCTATCATTAATATGGTGGCATACCACCTGTGTGTCATTTTCTCTTTATTTCTTTTACTGTTTGAAGGAGTTAGTCACCTGAATTTTGTGAATTGTTGCTAACAGGTATAGTGGAGGAGGAGCTGTGAAGAATGAGAAGTTACAGATGCCAGGTATCATGAGAAACGTAGCTGCTTTATGCTTTGAGTAGCAAAGGCAAAAAACAATCTAGTTTGTGTCTTTTCTCGTATTCTGAAGGGCTTTGCCATTGCCAAGTACTGACAGTGACCCATGGAAATACATAGTATTTATTGCATGATGAGCAGATGTAGCCCTGGTAGGATTCAGCGCAGCTTATGGTACTGTTGTTTGCAGATTACTTTGAGATGACTAGTAAAAGTTCCCAAGCCACACAACCCTGAAGGTACAAGATTATTACAGTTACTTTATATGTTTTCTCTTTTGAGAAGACCATAAATGAGATGTCAAGAAGAAATATTCCCTGGATATTGGTTTGAGATTTTTGAAGCATTTAGGTATCTTAATTCACAAGGAACTCTCCTTATTAGGTAATTTGTACAGAATTGGTGAGTACAGGGAGGTACCTATGTTTGAGATTGTTACTGATGCTGCCAATAATACCAGTTGGCAAGCTAGGATTTACTTAAATGGATGAAAGAAATGTTAATAGAGTCTTTCTTTGCAGTTTTGAATGGGCTTAATATTAACCAAAATATTGACTTTTTAATCCTTTTCTGCTGAAACGGTCTTGTACATTTTTAAAATCAGGTTCAACGAAAATAAATTTATAATTGGAGAAAGAGTATTATAATTAAAACCATGGTTTCAGAGCAATTAAAAGTGGATAGATTTCTGGATCAGTTTTACTTTGATCTAGGAATTCCATATAATCCAAGTATCATTCACTTTTACTAGGAATATTATTGAATAGACATATGCTTCTCTCCTGTTTAAGTCACTGTCCTATACTTTTGAATAGGTACCCTATGTGTGCTGAAACTTCAAACTGCCTCCCACTCCTGGTTTTGTCAAAGAATAAATACGTTCATTTTAGTACAGCACTTTTCCTCATCAAGGTGTTCTTAGTTGTACTTTGGGGATAATAGCAGTCCTTTATTTCAGTGTTGCAAAGAAAAATTCTTTAACATTCTTTGTGTTTGAGCTGAAGGTGCTATAGAAATATAACCCTTGACACGGTCATGCTAAGGGATGAATGGCATTTGGTACTGCACCTGATGGGGCTTGTGCATCCTTAGACAGGCCATGGTTCAAGACCTATCCTCTCAGCTGGGCTTGGTTGTTCTTCCTACTCATCCTTTCCCTTCAGGAGTACTCAGTCCCAGTCTGTATCCTCATTTGCACGAACTCCATTCCTGCAGTTGTGTCTAAACTACCTAATTGAGTGTACCCTTACATTCCCTGATAACTTACTGGTTTCCATTAGCATCTTTTCCAGTACAGTTTAGCACGACTCAAAGGGGGAAGTAGCCAATATATGACAATAAAATTGACTCTAAATTTTTTGTTTGCTACTTCACTGTGCAGAAACAAGACACAGACTTGTTTTAGTCAGTAAAACTATCTTTACTTGCAGATGGAAATTCAGTGCTGATGATATGTTGGGTTCTCATGCTTAGCTGAATTTTAAATACATAAACTGGCATGTCAAAATGTAAGTATAAGCATGATCGGAGACTGCTGTTTTAAGGTTTTTCAGTCTGTCTCCAAAATTTGAGTTCAGTGAAGGACAAAAGATATCTGAATTTAAATATATCAGTGTTTTACTTGTCATCAATATGAATGTCAGACATTTTCTTTTCAGAATATGGGACTGTGCATCAGTACAAGTTTTAGCTGTAAACCCCTTTACTTTATGCAGTGTCATTTGCCGCTGGATTTGCATACATTTTTCAAATGACTCCACCTGTCAGCTGCCATGGTTTCTGCAGTATTTTAATATTCTGCTGTTCAGAGTTAAGAAGGCTTATGAGATCTTGGATCATTTATCATTATTCAGTGTGGAATTTCATTGCTCCAGGATGGATTATGGAGGCACAAACTGTTACTCTAATGGCTTCATTGCAAGTGACTAACAGTGTCTTATCAGGGGCATTTTGTGTAGCTGTATGGTATGTTTAAAAAAATATGATGTGAGGTGTGCAGTGGACAAGATACCAACATTTGTTTTATTTGTATTCTAGGACACAAGGGTATTAAGGAGAAATGAAATGGCAGCTGCAGCTGTTGCAGGCATTCCCCAAAGGGATAGAGCTAATAGGATATATGTCTTCATCCACAGCTGAGTTAATTTTGAGAGCAGAGGATGAAAAATGAAACGAACCACACATACAACAAAATCTTAGATAAGGGGGATGGGACAAAGTAGCCACCCTCACTAATCTGTGACATCATTGTGATAAAAAAGGAAATCTTTCAACTAGAAATCCTAAAAGAGACGATTTTGAAAGGAACTTAAAGTATTAGTCTGTCTGAAAAAAATGAGACTTTGGAGAACTGTGTGTCTAATGGACAGTGTTTAAAATCTGCAGATGCTGTGTTTATAGAGTGCTGGAAAAGCATTGCTCAAAAAGGAAATAACTTTAAATTTTTTTTTAGGCCTAGCATAAAAATTTGTGTTTTCTGTGCTTATGCTGTAGATGAAATATGGTGATAGAAATACAAAGCCACAAAATCTACAAGAGAAATCTAGCCTTTAGTCAGGCCCTAAATTCATTCTGACTGGATTTATATTCTGCATTTCTTCTAAAATGGTGCAATTTTTTTAATAGAACTGAAGGTAGCTTTTCATTTTTTCTTTGAGAAGCTTTCAGCTCCTTGGTCTCAGGGTTTATTTCTCTCTGGAAGTTTGCCAGGTGCAGTACCATCGACAAAAATACCTCAAACCTTTATCTAATCTTTAGTTGTGTCTCTAACACCATCCTATTGGCACCTACCTTTGAAATATTTATGTGTATTGATATGATCCCCTCTCAGTCTTCTTTTCTCTGGACTAAACAGGCTCAGCTCCTACAGTCTGTCTTCATAAGAGAGGTGTCATAAGAGAGATGCTCCAGACCACTAATCATCCTTGTGCCCCTCCAATGGACCCTGTACAGTACCTCCTTGTCTTTCTTGAGCTGTGGAGACCAGAATGGAACACAATACTCCAAATGTGGTCTCGTTAAGGCTGAGTAGACAAGGAGAATAACCTCCCTCGACCTGCTGGCCACTCTCTCCTTGATGTACCCCAGGATCTATTTGCCCTTCTGGCCTCCAGGGCACACTGCCAGCTCATGGTCAACTCCTCCTCCACCAAGACTCACAGGTCTTTCTCCATAGAGAAGGCACATATTCTTTCAATTCCTGTTTTCTTCTCAGCCTGTGTCACTAGGGATGAGTGCTACTAGCACTTTCTCTACTGTTTTGCCTGAGCAGGTGAGTGGGCAGATGTACACGTGCTCACAATTCTGTTTTTTTCACAAATGATGATGAGGCCTTGCTCTTGGAGCTGAGCATGGAAAGTAAATAGGTCTGTGCCAGAGATACTAAACTAGCAGATTGGGTCAGACTACAAAAATCACATTTGGGTTATCAAACATCCATCAGCTGCTAAGATTCTGAAACTTCACTTTTCCCCTTGAAAATGCTGAGGTTATTTTGTAAAATTTGAGTTTATTTTAGGGTCTATTTTTTCTGGATTTACTGGTCCATAATATCATTAAAAGGTAGAAGGAAAATGTCTGCTCATTTAAAGCAATTATAGCTAATAAAATCTTGATGGGGTATAATTGAACATAAAATCATTTATGTAATGCATAGAGAATTTGAAAGTGATTAGAGGTCTTTGTTCTATAAAATATATAATTTTGGGGGAGAGATAAGAATAAAGAAATCCTCTTTATAAGGTATTCAAAGCAATTTTTTTTCCGCTTTTCTGAGAAGTAGAACTAAAATATGACAGACTTTCGTTTTTCAAGATACCAGTAATTTGCTACAGTAAACAAAAAATGTTTACTCATGCTCATTTGATCAAAATACATTTTTGAGGGGCTTAATTTCCTTTTTCTGAAACATCAAGAATGATTTGAGTTGATTCAGTGGCCCTTTGTATCAGTTTTCTTTTTCTGTTTAGTTCTTGTGAAAATAAACTTGTGTATAGACTGGTGCTAAGAGCTTATGGAAAGAGGTCATGGTAGATCTTTGCCACCATCCAGGAAGCTCATATTTTCTTTTAGTTCTTTTCCAATTTTGGGAACATGTCATGTTGACTAAGCAAAAAGTTTTCCATGAATATAAACATTTTTCATTTATTTTTTCTTATTATTGTCACTTTCCCCATCACCATAATTCATTGTACTAATTACAATATAACTGATTATACTAAGTTCCATATTAAACCAACATATATTACCTGGTGTTCTGCAGAAAAAAAGAAAAAAAAATAAAAAATATATATGCACCTTAAAAGTAATCTCTAAAGATCCAAGTCAATATTTTAATGGATCCACAGATACAGCTGCATAGTGGGACTTACCCAACGGGGAGAAGCGGGGGTTGTTTCTGATTTCACTGTGGCATGCGCAGAGGTGCTCTGCACCATGGAAACGCTTATCTTGGTCCCTGCAGTGGAAGCAGTGAAGGAAGAGGTTGCTTAAATGACATAAATTATCTCTCCATCAAAGTGTGAGGTGGAATTTTTCAAGCCCAGTGCTCAGAAGCTGCAGTAGCTCGATGTTAACACCAGCTCCTGCAGCAGTACTTCACATTGCATGGACAAAGCCTCCCTCATGATCACACTTTTCAAGGTAACCACTTGTCTTTCTGCAGCTAAATCAAATCTTTTTGCAGGGCAAGAAGGCAAGTGAGAGAAACAACAAAGTAGAGGGAAAACAGAAATCCTGTAATACTTTTTTTGCACTCTGTGGTAAATTGTCTCTGGAGTTTAATGATACCGAGTCTGGGTTCTAGGTAACAAGGGAATTGTGCCGATATCTGAATGTAAAACTCATTGTACATGTGATACTAAATTGGTGACAACCTTTTTCATAAAGCTGCAATCCCTGTTTTGAGACATTCCTGTTTAAAAAGAAGTGTATCAAGACAAGTTACTGACACAGCACCCTGCTTGGTTCAAGTTATTGTTTTATTAATTCATTGTAATGAGATAATGGGAAATCATAAAAAAAACCTATCCACTTTAAGCACTTCAATAGCTTTTCCTGTCCTGGTGATGCTTCACAGGTAATTGATAGTGACACAGCAGTGTCTTTGAACAGGGAGCTACTTGTTAAGGTTAAAAAGTACTTTCAAGAGAAGGAGTTTGTTGATAAAATCTACTAAAATTAAGTTTTTCCCCCTAAGGAGAATGGAGCAATTCACTCACTTCACTTCATGCAGAATGCCAGGCTGTGCTGCAGAGGCAGAGAACTCTGTCAAGCAATATATGCTACAAGACTTTATAAAGTAACCTTTATGATTAAAGCAATCAAGAATCTAGTTTCCTTTTATGATCAGGTAACTCATCTGATCGATGTGGGAAAGCCTGTGGATTTAGTGTACCTGGATTTTAGCAAAGCCTTTGACACCGTCTCCCATAGTAAACTTCTGGTGAAACTGCTGGACTGTGGCTTAGACAGGTTTACTCTGTCCTGGGTTAAGAATTGGCTGGATGGCCGAGCTCAGAGGGTGGTGGTGAATAGTGTCACGTCCAGTTGGAGACCGGTCACCAGTGGGGCCCCCCAGGGTTCAGTGTTGGGGCCGGTTTTATTCAACATCTTTATTGATGACCTGGATGAGGGGATGGAATCCGTTATTAGTAAGTTTGCAGATGACACCAAGCTTGGAATGAGTGTTGATCTGTTAGAGGGTAGGAGGGCTCTGCAGAGAGACCTTGACAGGCTGGATAGATGGGCTGAGTCCAATAGCATGAGGTTTAATAAATCCAAGTGCCAGGTTTTGCACTTTGGCCGCAATAACCCCATGCAGAGTTATAGGCTGGGGTCGGTGTGGCTGGAGGATGCCCAGGCAGAGAGGGACTTGGGGGTGCTGGTTGATAGAAACTGAATGTGAGTCAGCAGTGTGCCCAGGTGGCCAAGAAGGCCAATGGCATCCTGGCCTGCATCAGGAATAGTGTTGCCAGTAAGACTAAGGAACTTATTCTTCCCTTGTATTTGGCACTGGTTAGGCCACAGCTTGAGTACTGTGTCCAGTTCTGGGGCCCTCAGTTTAAGAAAGATGTTGAGTTGCTCAAACATGTCCAGAGAGGGGCAATGAGGATGGTGAAGGGGCTGGAGCACAAGCCCTATGAGGAACGGCTGAGGGAGCTGGGGTTGTTCAGCCTGGAGAAGAGGAGGCTCAGGGGTGACCTTATTGCTGTCTGTAACTACCTGAAAGGAGGTTGTAATCAGGTGGGGGTTGGTCTCTTCTCTCAGGCTCCCAGTGACAGGACAAGAGGACACAGTCTTAGGCTGCGTCAGGGGAAGTTTAAGTTGGATATTAGGAGAAACTTTTTCACAGAAAGAATGATTTCCCACTGGAATGGGCTTCCCAGGGAGGTAGTGGAGTCATCGTCCCTGGATGTGTTTAAGGATAGGTTAGATGGTGAACTTAGTGACATTGTTGAGATGGTTTAGATGTTAGATTGGTGTTGGATAGGTTGTTAGGTTAGGTAAGAGTTTGGACTTGATGATCTCTACGGTCTTTACCAAACTTGTTAATTCTGTGTGTAATCCTGTGTGTAAGAACCTCTGTAGTCAAAATTCCTCTGCTCTCGTACTGGCTTAACCATTGGTTTCATATGTGATGTCAAGCAACACATCTATTGAGGTTATTTATAATAATTATCCTGTGAATCAGAGTATAATATGGTATAGCTTCTTGGAAATCATTGAGAACAGGCTTTACTCAAAACAAGGTCTGGTTCTTTACTCAAACAGCATGCCTGATGAAGTAATCTATATGAAATTCGTGTTTTAAAATAGCCATCATATTATGTTCTATTTAATGTTTTAGCTGTTCTTTAAGGGAAAATGTAAGGAACAGGTGTTTTGAAACTGAGTAGGTCTCTGATATATTTGGTGATACCATAGGGACTTCTGTCTATAACTTTTATAGCTAGAATTTATCCCTGAGTTCATGGAAGGAAGAATCAGGTATAGGTAAGCACATCAGCTACTGGATTTGTCTAGTGCTTTTTCTGTGAACATTTTTTTCGAATGACAGTAACCTAGCATTTTCAGGGGATTTCACTCAGTCTGTTTCTAGAGGAGTCTTGAGAACTGAGTTCTTACTATTGGTTCATCCGCTGAACTTCCAGGACCCAGGCTGTGTGTGTGCCTAGGTAACTTTCTGGTGTGACCACAAACACAGCAAAGTGAGAATTACTGAGTTCGCTTCCAGAATTCCCTCCTGACCTGAACTTAAAGACTAGTGGAGATACGTCCTTCAGCTGATGCTGAATTAGCAGTAAGTATTTGTAGCACAAAACCATTTCAGAACTGCACCTTCTCTGCTAAGTGCAGAGGAAGTATCTCCAAAAACAGTCTATGAACTTTAAACCTCCCCTAAGGCCTCTGAAGTAGAGGAAATCTGCATTTCTCTGTCATCTCCGTTAATTCAAACAGCAGTTATTTAGAACAAATCTTAATCACTCCTTCCCATAATGAACGCAAATATTCAGATTGCCAGATGGATTTGAGTGAGTGACAGCCTAATTATGGCTTACAAAAATAATAATATAAAACTCAAGTGGAAATATTTCTGCCCTTCTTCTACAATTAGAGTCAAAAATGAACAACACAGGGAAATGTTCTGAGGCATTTGAGACCTCAGGCCACTATGTAATTTTTGGGCCTTAGATTTCACCACATGAAGCCTTAATACAGTGGTGAAAAAGTGCATAGAAGTGGATAGAAGGTATATACTATAGAATTATCAGTCATGCCCATGCGTGTTCAGCCTTTATGCAGTTTCTCCAAAAGACCTTTGTCTCAATGGCCTTAATTACAAGTACCTACCCATTGACTAATATTCAGTATTTATATTCAAAACTCATCAATTCTCAGAGCGATAAATAACCAGGAGTATTGAATCAACAGTATTCATGAAGTATGAAATATGGCCCTTTCCTAGTAATGGAGCTACAACTGCAGTAAGCAAAATGTCTTAGAGTTAGCTAGAAATCTGCACAAAATACAGTATTGCTAATGGCTTTGCACCTCCTGCTTTATTTATCTGTTTTGACAGATGTTTGATTTTTTGCAAAGATACCATTTCTTAGCTGCCTCTATTGCTGCAACTGCTTTAGATGGAAAATATCTGGTTTAATTGGAAAGTCTTTCTCTTCTATGAGAATTATCACACTTTGAGACACACTAAGAAAAAGGGAAATATTTGTATTTACTGTGACATCTTTTGTGGTGAAGTTCATATGTCAGGAGATGAGAGATGGGCAAAACAACTACAAACAATGGGCTATTGAATATCTGTGTATTGTGGCATTGCACAGGAGCCAATGAGGACTTCAGAGAACCACTGCTTTTTTTGCTAGCTTTATAAAAATATTACTATGAGATCAAACTTTGTGATTGATCCAGACATATAGGACAGGAAATTCTTGGAATAATAGTCAGTGAGAAAGACTGAATATTACAAGGGGTTGGGATTTTTTTCCAATTTAAGTATCTGTATCATAAATCAAAGTCACTAAGTACACCTTCAAGGTGCTAATATATTAAGAAGGCTGAATTCAAATGCAATACTGATGTCTTTAGGATGTAACCATGTATACATAATGAAATAATCTCTCCAGTTTGTCAAGTGATGCATGTATAGCTCTTGGCCATATTAACAATACAGAGGGTATAGGCTAGAGGCCAGAAGAAACTTCTGTTCCTGGATAATTCTGAACAGGGGGAGCTTTCTTCAGTGGTGATATTATCACATGCTTGTCTCAGCACACTCTTTCAAGCCTCAGTGAGCTCTAAGTGTCCTCAATATGAAGGAGGCTGACATTAAAGCACTGGTTTCTAAGGTGAGCTCTCTTTCTGTCTTTGCTATCTTAGCTGCACATATTAATAGTCCTGCCATTGCAGGAATAATTAATTTTGTATGATTCAATTTCAGGTGCTGTGTAGGCAGGGAATGTGGCTGATGTATATCAGTAAATACCAGTTTGCCAGTCCTCAGGCATAGCAGCTTGGGCCCACACCTCTGGTTGTCAGCCCTCTTTCCTGATGCTCCATGCCCCAAACCTGTAAAAAAAAAAATCCAAAGAGGGCAAATAATTTCATCAGCTCAGTCTCAATCTGGGAGGTAATAGAAGGGCAGAGGAAGGGAAACCCTTATAAATGGATTATGGTTGATGGCGTTTGTGCTGATGGTGCACAGAGAAGGTTCTGCTAGCTCTTCCTAGACTTTATACCTCAGTGGTGAAAAATTGCTAGAAGTCAAAATATGTAATTGGAAACTAAGCCTGCAAGGTCAGAGTTTTAGTTGTGAGAGTGCAATGTGGTATTTGTCTACCTGTACATTAGGAGTCTCTAAATTTTGAAGAATTATAGGTGTGATTTCTTCTGGTATTGGACATTGCCACCCATACCTAAATTCCTTGGGAAGATGGGTGCAGCAATATCTCATTACTTGTTCTCTAAGTTTAGAGCAATTTGACCCTGATCATTTTAAACACCTTTTGCAATGTATATTGTAATTCCAATTCAGCTACACCTGTCATTTCCCACACAATGAACTGTAAAGTTCCTGATGTTGAAACATCTGTACTCTCTATTAGGCAAGGCATACTCTCAGGAAGGCACTGGAGGATTCCCATCATAGCAGTTGGGGGAATCTGTCGCAAATATTTAAGACTTATTTGTCCCAGAATATTTAATGATGATGAATTTCTATTCCCTGCATCCCTCTACAAGCCTATCATAAATTGAAAATGAGGACTCAGTAACAGTTATTGACTATTTCACTGAATATCTTAATGTAACTGAGAAAAAAATACTTCAGAAATTTGGAATAATAAAAAATACATGTAATTTATTAGCTATTCTAATGAATCATGTTGCTATGAGAATTCTGAAAAGGCAGAAAATGTCTTCTAGTTTAAAATTAAGTATATTATCATATATGAGGGCTTGTTAGTGTCTGTGAGCACAGGCTTGCAAATTGCTTTATGAAAAGGAAATGTTGAATCTTCATAAAAGATCTGCAAGGTAGGCTGCTTTTGTCAGTTACTCTAAAAGGAGGGAAACTGAGGACCAAGAAGGCCATGCTACTTGCTCATTTGCTTAGGTCTGAAGAGAAAGACAGCACTTCTGCTTCCCAGCCTTGTATTCCCAGGCAATTCCAGTAATAAAGAATTACTGTATCTGATGTGCCCAAAAGCATTAAAGTGTTAGCCTGTTTTAGAGATCCAGGAGGTATAAGTTAGGGCATCGAAATACACCTTACTGGTTTAGTTGGGGCTGTCAGCTTGTGAAACAGTTGTGGGTCAGCTCCTAGGTCACTTCTGATCCTTACTCTAGAGCAGAAAACCCACCAGATCCTGGGTTGCATCAAAAGAAGCATGGCCAGGAGTTCACTGATGGTGATTGTCCCCCTCTACTCTGCTCTGGTGAAACCCCATGTAGAGTACTGGACCCAGCCCTGAAGACTCCAACATAGGAAAGATGTGATCCTGTTGGAGCAAGTCCAGAGGAGTGTCCCAAAGATAACTGAGAGCTGGAGCATCTCTCCTCTGGAGACAGGCTGAGACAGTTGGGGTTGTTCAGCCTGGAGAAGAGAAGACTGTGGGGACACCTTGTAGCATCTTCCAGTACCTAAAGAGGTCTACAAGAAAGATGGAGAAGGATATGGAGGGATAGGACAAGGGTTAATGGTTTTAAACTGAAAGAGAGCAGGTTTTTATTAGATTAGGAAGAATTTTTGTACAGTGAGGGTAGTGAGGCGTTAAAACAGGTTGCTCAGAGAAATTGTGGATGCCCCATTCCTGAAAGTCTTAAAGGCCAGATTGGATGGAACTTTGATCATCTTGGTCTCGTGGAAGGTGTCCCTGTCTGTGTCAGGGGGCTCAGAACTAGAAGATCTTTGAGGTCCCTTCCAACCCAAAGTCTTCTATGATTTTGTGATTCTCTGCCCTGTACTGACAAACCACAGCCTCTCTCCCTCTGAAGTGGCCATACTCTCTGCCCCTTGCAATTAGGATGATAAGAAAATGGAAGAAATTAAGCATATAGATGGACTCTTGAGTGTTTCCAAGCTGCACCTGGATGTGTCTTAACATATCTCAGGGTAATCCTTCCTGGTTGTCTGCCAGCAGATTTCTCCAGGATTTCCAGACAGCAGTGCCTGCATTCCAGCCTCACTGCCTCAGGCTAAAGGCCAAACACATATTTCCCTGTTTGCATTACTTTTTAATGCTTTCTCCTTAATTATCCAGATTTCCTACTGAAGTAAGTGGAAGGTGTGTAGGATCAAGCCATATGTTCTTCAAACCCTAGAGCTGTAGCTGATGTTAGAAATCATGTGCTTGGCATTTGTGTTTCACTCTAAACAAATAAAAACTAGAGCTCAAATGATGCTGATAAGGTCATCACTGTTCCAGAAGGATTCCTGCAGAGATAGTTCCATTGAGGTGGTTTTCTTACCTGTGGAGACTTGGAATGACCATACTGTAATTAAGAGGACACCTGCTGATCCAATGTGCATGAAAAATAGAAACCTTCAATGAAAAACTCAACATTCAGGCAGCTGATTTTCACTCTGATTGTATGACTGGCAGTAGATAAGTTGTTGCACTGCAGAGTATGTCTGGCCCAAGATTTCTTTTCCTACAAATAACTGGAAATTAATGGCAGTTACTTGCGTAAGATTGAAGATAAAATTACAACTTGAGAATATTCCATGTAACTACATCCAGAGGGCCAAATTCTCAACTAATTTATTCAAGGTAAACTTTGAGATTAGTCCTGCTAGTGGCTGTTATCTCTATTTACCACTTAAACCAAAGTGTATTCTTTTCCTGTTATTAAAAAAAAATCACTTCACTGGACCTATGTATCATTGCTTGTCTTTAGGTAGCACCATACATGAGACAGGCTTGTCTCACACACTGGCTTGTGCTATATCCACTCGATCTCACCTTCAGCTTTATTCTATCTTCTCCAATGATTCTGCTCTGTTTAACAAAACATAAGCAAAACAACATCAACAAAACCCATACAAAGTCTTTCTTAAAAACAGGTAAAAAGGAAATCTCAGCATTTTAACAGAGTTTTCCAGTGGTGATTTCAGCCTCGTTATTCAATTATCTGTTCCTATAATTGCCGTAATATTGATATGACATACACATAAATTAAAAAAAATTAGGTAGCAGTGTCAGGCCATCCATTTCATCTATAGAATTCTAATCTATTCAAAGTCTCTTTCCCACTTGGGTCTTGTCTTTTCAAGCTTCAGCTGTTGCCAAAGACACGGTGAAGGTTAACTATCATGGATAAATAGAAGTTTTACAACAAGTACCTTGTTGGTGGTATCCACATGTCTGTAAGTAGGATTCAACTCTCTAGACTTAGATTTCTAATACTATTTTACATTTCTTAAGACATGCTGCCTGGCCTCCATTTGGCTCTATAAACATGGTGCATGTTTCCCAGTGTCTGTAGATGTTTGAGTAATGGAATCCAATGCTTCAGATACAGTACAGTCCTATTCATGCTACAGACCATGAGGGATGGGCCCTGATGAAGGTATGGTTAAAAGAAATAAATTAAAAAAGCTTTGTAGAGGCATCTTGTGAAACTATTCTGAGATGTCAAAGACAAAGAAAGCAGTCCTACTTGAACCATGCTTGAAATTTTAGGGACGAATCAAATTAGGAAATTAGTAGGGGTACAGGTTAGGTAACCCTGGATGAAACTGCTCCAGTTAGCAAAACTGTCCTGATTCTGAAGGACTTACTTTTCTGCCATGAGATTGCCCATGAGACTGTTGACCTCTCAGTCAAATGGGACTGATGTTTTTCCATGGCTTCCTACAGGGAGCACCACTCTTCAACCTATCAGGGAAGAGAAAGGAAATTTGGTATCACCCTGTATAATTTTCATTCTTTGAAATTATGGGCAGAGAACATGGTCTGAATTGACTTAATTTCTGATCTGGATGTATCTGTTATTTGATCTAGGAAAAAATACAAACTCTGTAACAGATCAACTGGGAAATCCAAACTATTCATTTTATATTTTATGAACATGTACATGCTCTCTGGTTCCTGGACCAAAGCTTTGTCTCTCAGAAAGCTCTTATTCAGTGCTTGTCATCAAAACAGAGCTGTACACCTTGAAAATCACATTTTCTGGTGTGTTTGTCATGCTGAGGTGTCATGGAAGGGAACTATGGAACCATGAATAGTTACTGAATGACAAATCAGGAAATCAGTTGAAGATAAACATAAAAAAAACATTCTTTTTTTTCCTTACAGATGGGACACACTGAAACTGTCATTCCTTGTAAGTGAGATGTAGTATTTGCTGCTTATGTCATCTCTGACTCTTGCCCATGCCCAAATGATCCTGCTTAAGCATTATGGTTCATATGCCAGTTCTTACACTCTACTTACCTGGCGAGAAGCAGTATCACCTGACATGATGGATGAATAATGCAACAAACTTAAAACCATGCCCTTCGGCAAAAAAAAACTGAGCATGATGTGCCAACCCGGAGAAGCCATAGCAGCTTGCATCTATACTTCAGAGAGGTGGGTTTTTTCAGTAGAAAATTTTGAACAGTTTTCCTGACATCTAGAAGTCATGAAGAAAATGTCTTGCTCATCTTGAATATATGAAACATGCACAATAATGTGAATATGTTGGGCAGTTCATGGCTGTTAAACAAAAATTCCTCTTCTCTTTGCAGCCCACATGTTTGACACTATTTAGCACAGATAAAGGAATCAGAAAGTGATCATCTAAAAAATATTTTTCTCCTCTCTGCAGGTCAATGCTTAACATGGCTGTACCTGCTTCCACCAGCATGTAGAGCTGTCTGCAAAGATATAATAATTGCATTTGTCTTTCTGATGTGTATTACAGACAGCTGATATTGAACACAGATGTAGTTTGAATGCACTTCTGGTGATAAATATGATGTATATATGAAGTATATAAATATACTGGGTGGGAGTTTTATTACTCAAATTTGCTAGACATGAGTTTTGAAAGTCTCGGTTTTAAGTCAGTGACCGAAGCTGCTGTCAGGTTCCTTAGTGTGTTGTCAGCATAGTAAAAGGAAGTAACAGTAATTATTACTGACTCTGCCACCTAAAAGACCAAGGATTTCCATATGTTTTCACAGCCTCTTTGTATCTTTTTGGTGCTGGTGGAAAAAAGCACTGATGTGGATAGAAGTTCCAGCAATAAATATTGAATGATCTTTATACCTTGCTCAGAAGAGAAGGTGAGTCTAAATGTATTTCTTTAAACATATGGAAAGCACTTCTGTACATCACCAGTACCCATCATCATAAAGCTGCAGCTTTAGGGAGTACTTTTTTCCTGATCACAATAATTCAAAGCTACAAAGACTTTTTTTTAGACTATTTGACAACAGTAGCAAAAGCTTAGCAGAAGCTCTAGATGCCCTAGAGCTTTCTTTAGAGCAGGAAATCAAGAAAGGTGTCATATCCTAATCTCCTTGCATTTAGTGATTTCCCTGACTTTGCAACGTAGTCCAAGAGGAGAAATACTAGCTACGTCCACCTGCAAGATGGCATTGAAGGAAACAACAGTGATAGGTTTTTTTAGAAATTACATATCTGGGATACAAATTCTTTTGATACTTATCAAAAGTAGTAATCAATAATAATGCTTTGTCCTGGTGATTCCACAATCATTCTTCTGCCTAAGTAAATAGGCAAAATATCTGGAAGTATCTGCAGACAGTGACTGATCTTCAGAATGTGGGATACATCTAGTACCTTCTATGAAGACATATGCATTTTCCTTGAGTTGATTTGATAGGATTTGCATCAGTCCTTGTTCTGTTTGGACAGTACCACAGGAGCACTGTCCACTTTGATTCCCTCCCACTCTGGCCTCTGGGATTTCATAAGAAATTAATGCATCTCGTCATCTAGGAGAGATGTTGGGCCAGAGTTTTCCGGAAGGATTTCCTTCCAGCTGCTCTGGAGCTGATTTCTTGTGAAATTTCCTGAGTCTCTGAACTGTTCAAAGTGCTAAGAATTCTTAGCAAGTGAGGGATTCTCCACATCCTGCAGAGTTACAGGGATGAAAACAATGAGTTCATGTCAATGCACTGATCTAAGCAGAAGCTGTTATTTTTCTTGTATGTGTTTGGGCACATGAGCAGCTCAGGTTTTTTTCTCTGTGTAAAAAGAGGATCAAAGCCAAAAAAAATGGACACTGCACTGCATGCTGAGTGCATTGGGGTGCATGTGATTGCATTTGGAATGTGACCACATTGCACTCATACTCTGAATAAACTCCAGTGTGCTCCTTCTTCTGCCTAGAAGCAACTAGAAGTAATTTTTTTCCTCAGGTATTGGTTTTGTTTATGGTACTGAAGGCATGTGCATGGTTACTGAAAATGGTATATTAAATCTTGTTGCAGTGGGACAATTAAGTTGTTCCATGCAAGTGAGATAATGTGTACACCATGCAGCTGTGATGCAGCAGAGGAATAACATCCCCAAAAGCTGGAAGCCCAGATACTCTGTGCTTTCCAGAATTGAACTGTGGTCTTCATTACTATAGTGAAGAAAGTGGTGGCATCCTAGTAGGACATAATTCCACGTTTTCATAATTTGCCTTTTCAAGGATATTACACGTACCAGTTCTGCAGTCTAGTTCAAAAGCAACAGATGTGCACGACAGCAAGAGTTTCCATCTCCTGACTGTGCAGTACCAGATGGGTCCTTTGGGATGTTCATGAACAAAATACAATTGAATACACTGGGGTTCCTATCTCATGGCCTGTACAGAACCATAAGCCAGGGATGAGGAAAGAAATTATTATTATGAGATTCATCATTGCAGCTCTGACTGCCTTATGCTTAACTTGTGATGACTCATGAGGTCTCTCCTGGCGGCATAGTTCTAATCTAGAGGTTCAAGACAAAACTATAAATATTGGTCTTTGGACAACTGACCCTATGATAGTAGGTGATAATCTCCAGTACAATGGTAGTAACTGCCACTTGCTTCTCTTTCTTTGATAAAAAACCATACATGTAGACAATGCATGAATGCTTAATCTGGTCACAAAAGCATTCAGAAACATGCTCAACATGACAACAGTGTTCAACATGTTAAAATAGTCTCCATGAAATAAAAACAGTTTCCTTCTATTCAGTAACTTGGCACAGATCTTATTACCTACTGCATCAGGTCACATCAGTGTATGCTGCATGACAGGACATGACACAGTTTGAGAGAACTGACACAGCATTACTTCTCTCCACCACAGAGATGTATATTGGATGCTCAGGCAACAACTGCTGCCGTTATTAAATTGTCCTTGTTACCTGTAGCTAGGCAAATGACCCATGCTCTGAAGCATTTTTATTTAATAGCTAATTGTTCTCTTTGTGATGGCTTGAGGAAAGGGTTTTCTTACAGGGCACCTCTTCTGCCATTGCATCAGAACTCATGTTATGCTGCTGACAGCTGACACTCAGCAGAGTGCTTCAGAGACAGCCCAGCAGTGAGCGTGAGAAGCCTGGGCATACTGCAGTGTGTGCCAGGACATTCCCACTGAATTAGGCAATTATAGTCCTCTACAGAAATATTTAAATGGCAAGTATAAACCCAGAAGCTTCATGACTATCCATAGGTATCAAAAGCTTTGCACTAACTCCTTAAACCATTATATTAAACCATTGCAGTAAATAAATTTTGTGAAAACTGTGCTAATAAGACACCTTTCAAAAATAAAAAGCTTGGGAAACTCATTGAGATGATGAGCTCTAGGTGATTAGCCCAGTCACCATCAAGGTCACTAGCAGCATTAAAGCCATAATCCCATTGATTTAGATTATGGTATAGTTTTGTAGTTCAATAACTTTAAGGTTTTCTTATTGTGTCTTATTCTTGGGTTTTTTTATGTGTAAGACCTTGCCAGAAATGAAGGGTAAATATTGTTCAAATAGGTAACAGAGAAGATTATACTTGCCCTTATCATATGAAGCTATTTCCAGATTCTGTAAAATTCATTATTTTTTGATGTTAATATGGGTGTTGCAGCAGAGAAGTTATCCGATGCTGATCCAAATCCTCACTTTAGATATTCTATGGATGTCTGTTTTAGGTACAGAGGAAGAACGAATGTGAGGTGTTGTTATAAGTCTTACATGATCAGGCTAGTGGCCTCCTCAAGCCTGTCTACTGAATTAATATCCCTAGTTACTTGGTTCGGATATTTTTAATTTATTTTTTCCCAAAAGCCTTGATGTTGTCACCTCAACTCAGTCTCTGCTCAGTGCAGTTGACTGATAACTTCAACTGCAAGTCTTGGTCTATATGCTTGAAGCTGCTGGAAACTATACTGGAGAGGAGATTGTATGGCTGCTGCCCACTGGGACCAGTTGGATAACAGGACAGATATTTTGTGAATAACTGCATCAATAATGTTCTGATATAATGAATGTTCTGGAAATAAAAGAATAAAGAGAATAAAAATACAAAAGGAAGCCCACTGCACATTAGAAGAGCCAAATGAAATTCAAGGTGGAAAGCACAAACACATACTGAGCCACAGAATTGCTTGTTTCTTCATCATCTTTGACCCTTCTTTAGAAAAAGTCCATCCCTAACTCCATCATATCCTCTGAGAAATGTCTTGCCAGGGAAGTGCAAGCCAGGGGATGGAGTGGTGGCTAGATTAGAAAATATGAAAGAAGTTGTTCCTGCTGTTCTCAGGCCACATGCACATGTCTCTCTAGGCAGCTTGCATGACTTGTTGTGCAGCTCACTGCTTTCAGACCTCATTTTGTGCTCTGGGGGTCATGAAAGGATGTTGGTATTTTTCTAATTATGAGCATCAGGTCCAGAGCAGAGTGAGGACAAAAGTGGGAAGCCATTGGAGAGCTAGAGTTAAGCTAATACGATGGCTCTGATGACTATTTTGCATTGAAGAATGAAGCATCATAGTTGGAAGGTGGAGGAGGATTGTAGCTGAATTGCTCTGAAAGCCTGGGGAGACCTAGTGACTGAATGCACATGTAAAGCAGAGTAATGATGTAGTCTCCATGGCAGCATCTCAGAATTGTACAGTAATATTTTGAAATGTAATATAAATTCTAATTTTTCAGTTTTAACCCATCAAATCAGTTTTACTGTAAATATCCACAGTATCCAGTTTCTGAAAGAACTAAAGCTGACAGTTATTTTAAGACTGTCCAACCAAAGACAAAAATGTAATTTATACTCCCTGCCAAAACACACTCTTTAATTAAGAAAATAGAACAATTTTGATTTTAGGCAGGTGAAATCAAGGAAATACAGATTACAGGAGGAATGTGATCTGTGCTTCCTCATATATCTGGATTGTGGCAACTATCACTTGCCCAGCATCTGAAAATAATGGGATTCTGTAGGCATCTATATAGGCATGCCTCTTACCATGACTGGGTACACAATCAATCAGCTCAGACACAAAAAGGCACTGAATCTGTCTGAAGCCACCAGCACAAACTAGTATTCACCATGCTGTATAACTCAGATCGCATCTGAAAAGGCAGTGGCTGCTATTTGCAGACAAAAGTAAAAGGCTTTACATATCTAGTGAAATAAGGGACCCCAAGAGCCTTGCTGAACCCACTAGTGAGTCAGTATGAGCCTTTGTGTTTGAGGAATCAGCTGTTACTCCAAGCAGGTAACCAGGAGCATATGTGAACACTGAAGGGAGTAACTGGATGTCCTAAGTGATAGCTGTCTGGTCTCTGTAATAGCAGCTGGATTCCATTCAGAATAATACCTTGACTGAGAAAGATGTTCTAATGAATGTCAGTTGTGATCTGTGTCTCCACCTGAGTTTATCCTCTGTTGAGGAAATTCACAATAATCTTATGGGAGTTGCTGAGAAGTTGTCAAAATTATCAGTTATCAAATAATGGGAACATGAGGTGATGGTTAATGAAGTTATGGAATATGCTGGGTTTAGCTGGGGTAGAGTTAATTTTCTTCCTAGTGGTTAGTATGGGGCTGTGTTTTGGATTTGTGCTGAACACAGGATTGATAATATTGAGATGTTTTTGTTATTGCTGAACTTATACAGACCCAAGGCCTTTTATGCTTTTTTGTACTGCCGCACTCGTGAGGAAGTTGAGGGTACATGGGAGGTCGAGACACAGCCAGGACAGGTGACCCAAACTGACCAAAGAGATATTCCATACCATACGACATTTACCCATCTCTTGGCAAGTTATATATATTGCCATCTGTAGTAGCAGATAAATCATTGGAGCCAGGATTTCTTTAGAAATTGAGACCATTTTATTCTTCCCAATACCTACAGAGACATTAAGGTGTTCCTAGCAGCTTTGTTACTAATTACACAAAGCAAAATGAAATAAATAAATAGAGCATGAAGTAATCACAAGGTGCTGAGAATGTCATATAAATAAGAGAATAATAAATAAACAAGTATTTCTAACAACTGTTTCTGTGGAAACCAAAGACTCTGATTATCAAATGGAGATACTAATTGGTGATTCAGAGTCAAGGATCTACTGAGTATTCACCACTCCTTCCCAATGCAGTCAGTGTTTTTAGGGTTAGGGCCATCTGTGGAGGGCTGAATTGTGGTGCTCACAATTAAATGAGAAAAAAATGTTTGACAAATGCTTGTCAGTGTTAAGGGATGTTGAGCTTCAGTCTATCCAGTATCAGGCTGCAGTTGTCTCTGGATAAAACATGGCTTCTGGATAAGAAAGAGCAGGAAATTACACAGCAGTTTCAAGACAATGTGGCAATCATTGCCCATGTTTAGGAACCCAGTGTCAACAGTGATGTCTTAGAGGATCCCCCTTGGTCTCCCAGATGTCCTGTGTTATATCTACTGACTCTGTGCAGCTGCTTCAACTTCCCTGAACATGTATGCATAGTGAGCATACACAGAGCCAAGCTAAATGGCAGTGGTCACTTTTGTCAAGTGTTATTCCATTGCACCCACAGTCTTGAGAGCCTGTGTGCTGTTGCTCCTGTGGCCCTGTGTGTCAGTCTCCTTCAGCTCTCCAGTGCTCACTGCAGGTCTGAGCTGACAGTGCTCTGTTATTATCACTCTGGTACTCTAAGAGCCCCAGGAGAAACCCGGGTGCTCAAGCTCTGTACAACAGTAGGGATCTGCTCCACATTCACTGGCAGCAGTGAAGTGACAGGGATGCATCTCTGTTCTCAGAGATGGCTTCACCTGCCTTTTGTCTAGAAAGTGGCATGGTAAACACAAGGTCCTTTCCCGTATTTGCCTTGGGAAGGTCATCTGGAGGTTGGGGGTTTTCTGTGGTTTTGTCCCTCTCCTTCAGCTTGAGTGGGCTGCAAAAACAGGACCAGCACTCCCTCCTTCACTCAGTGCCAGTCCCCACCATGAAGCAGAGCCCTGGGTCTGCCCATCTCCAGCCCACTGGCATCACCTCCCAGGCCTCACACAAGAAGAAAGGAGACCTGAAATGCAGGTGCATGGGAAAAAGTGAAGGACAGCCTGATAACATGGAGGCCACCAACTGGGACGTGTGGGCAGCACAGATAACTGGCAGCACCTGCTGATAGCTTCTCTCTGAGGAGGAGGAAGAAAGCTCATGTTACTGCATTTAAACGTGAGCCAAATACTCACCCACAGTCATTTTCAGGCAGCAAATTTAGATATGGTCTTCAGTCTTTTCTATTTGTACCACAGATGGTGAATATATTCCCCGGCTTGTCCCATTTTTTAGCTGTGACTGTTTGTGTTTTCTACACATATTCCTCCCTTTGCAGCAGCTCCCAGTTCAGGTGTTGTTCTCCCCAAATCCTGAGCTAATTGGGAGTTATAATCACACACTTAGGGGTGGAAAAAGTGAGGCATATTAGAAAGTGGGAAGGTCACAGTTTCAAAAACAAATCCCTGTCCCTCCTGCTTCTCATAAGCCCTATTGTTTAAATCTTTCTCTACACACGTTGATTCAACCTTGCTATTTGTACAGCACCTGGTATCATCAAGTGCAAGTGTGGAGCCCTTGGCAATACCATTGTATAAATGCTTTAAAAAATGTTCTTGATTAAAGAGAAACAAGATTATTTCTGTTTATATCATAAGATCATATCTCTGAAAGAGTTTATAATTAAAATATATATAGAAGAAACAATGATTAATTAGAAGAAATTGCAGTTTTATCCCTTTCTGTATAAAACATTACAAATTTTGCAAAAAGTAAAGATGTTTCACAGTTCTAGAAATACAATTACATGTTATTTCCTAATCTTCAGGTGAGTCTGGAGCACTAATATGTTCTAGTCAGAAAAATCAGCAAACCTTAGCTCCCATCTTGGCATTAAAACCTGAAAACCAGTATGTTGATTTAAAATAAGTAGGCACACCCTAAAGGTAAATATGAAATGCCACGGTTTCATATGGGACTGAATTTAATACAATAATAACATATGAAATACAATGCAGAAAAAATTGTTAATAATAAAAATATCAAAATCCTTTTCTAAAAAGGGCAGCTATGTGCATACATATTTTAGGAAGGGATTTATTGTTCATAAAAGAAAAGCTGTGAAAATTTATCTCAGCTTTTATTTGTTGAAAGCACTATGGAGAATTCAAGGGAGACATACGTTCTTTTTTGGTTGGCAGGGCTTTTCTAATGTGTGGTTTGTGAGCCTCATAGAACTGTTTATTTTAGGACAAGTCAAGGACTGAATCACAGGGAGTCACTTTTTATTTTATTTTACTTCGCTTCTCTCTGGAGAGATGCCAGGACTGGCAGGACTCCCGTTCTCTGGCTGGTGCTGTTTGCTGCTTGCTGCCTCATTGCATAACCGGCTCCCAGCTCCACAGCGTGAGGTACCACTTGCTGCAGCAGGAGTGGAGAGCAGCCTGTGTTATTTGGCCTCCTAATTAATTCATGGTGCTTAAACGTCCCCCCTTCCTGACACTAGCCATTTCAGGCGACTCCTCTGGGCCCCGTGCGGTGACAGTGTCGGCTGCATCCCTCCGCATATCCTTCTGCCCCCCCTCCAAGCGGAGGGGGCGAGGACACAGCATTCGCTGCAGCCCTCTCCTTCTCTCCTCAACCCTTCCTCCTGTAATCACCCTCTGTCCTCTGCCCATACCTCTGACACCTCGTGTATGCCCGTCTCTGCTGCCTTCCAGCTGGTTGCCAAGCAGCCTTGCTGGCCTGGGGAGGGGTAGCATCTTCTTGCCTGCAGTGCTGTGGGCAGCATAGGAAATCCTTCTTATTTCCAGATCCATACAGGCTTGTCTGGTGAATCAATCAATTTCTACAGACCTAGGATGCCCAGGTGAGGTTTGTGTTTTTGGCATGCATGGTCCCAGTCTGGGATCTGGGCTCTGGGAACAGCTCAGAGAGAATTGGCTGTGTTTGGAATTCCATGTCTCTGGTGGAGATGCAGCATTTAAGCATTAATTTGTTCTGCATGAATTTGCACAGGAGGCAAACACAGAGGTCAGATTCTGCCACGTCGAATCATAAGGGCCTCTTAGTTCTGCTTGCCTGCCTGCCTGCTGATCAAGGTTAATAAGAGCTGGCAAGCTCCAGAGGCCCAGTTACACTGATTGCTTTAAAATCTTTCAAAGGCCACATTGACTGTCACAAGTAGAATCAACCGTGCTGATCTTACTGAAGTTACATTTGGTTGCCCTAGTTGTCTGTTTATCTCTTAGTATGCAGATGAACCTTTTGCTGAAATAAACCACCTTAAGTCAGTACTGATTTAGGCTGAAACTGCATTGAAATGGGATTGAAAGCATTTGAGTAACAGACCATTGACTTGCGTTGTACTTCCTCTATTGCACCTTCAACATCTGCAGTGCAAAGACAGTTTTAGAATTGAATTAAATCTCATTCTGCTGTGGCTGACACCTGACACCCTTGTGACATGAGGACTGAAGAGATTGGTCTTCAGACTAGAGACGTTAAGAAAATCTATAATTGAACAGAATTCTTCCTCCATCAAATAAGTCTGCAGAGCAAAGATTGTGAAGGGCTTTGAGGGGAAGCCGTGTGAGCAGCAGCTGAGGGCACTTGGTCTGTTCAGCCTGGAGGAGTCTGAGAGGGATCTGCAACTTCTTTGTCAGGGAAGAGGAGGGGCAAACACTGATCTCTTCTCCGTGATGATCAGTGGCAGGACTCAGGGGAATGGCCTGAAGTTGTCTCAGGGGAGGTTTAGGTTGGATATTAAAAAAAGGTTCTTCCCCCAGAGGGTGGTTGGATGCCAGAACAGGCTCCTCAGGGAAGTGGTCACAGCATCAAGCCTACCAGAGTTCAGGAAGTGTTTGAATCACATGGTGTGATTCTTGGGGACAGTCCTCTGCAGGGTTAAGTGTTGGACTTGATGATTCTTGTTGGTCCCTTCCAACTCAGCATATTCTGCGATTCTGTGATTCAGTATGGCGCAGAGAGGCAACTCTGTGCTTCATACCTGAGCTGAACTTCTCAAGTCTGCATTACTGAGCTGCAGCCCAAGGCCCAGATTCTCACAAGAATAACGTTGGCATTCAAGCTCAAGAGCATAGCCCCACAACCACTGCCTCTGCCCTATGCACTCAAAACTCCACAGGCCCCTAAGCTCTTGGTGCTCTGCTACTGCCCATGCCTAAAATAGCTTCCCTGGTGCATGGCTGGACATTTCCTTGCTTATCTCACTTCTGCACTTGGATTGGAATTCAGAATTTCTTCAATTTAATCCCCCACGCACCAAGCATGCACTGTCTGACATAGCTAGTATGGATAGCTGCTGTCCTGAGGTCAGGATGAAGTTTAGATTGATTTGATTACAAAACAGTAGCAGCATTGCTGAGGGAAGAATATGGAGAAATAATTCACATTTTCGAGAGACTATAAAGGCGAATATAATATTGCCTGTTCTTTAAAAGAATAAGTCCACTGACCCTGTTTTGAAGAAGATGGCTCAAATGTTTAAGCCCAAAGTGGGTGCTGTGCTTTGAGTACCGAGTTTGCATAGACACCAATTTTAGGGTTACAAAGAAAGGCCTTTAGGCGTGAAAAACAAAATTCTGACATCCCTTCTCAACATCTCTGCCTTAGAGGACTTCCCCCTCAGCCTGCTGCCTGGCAGGAGCCCTGCTGGGAGGTGTTTCACAGCCCAGTATGCCTCAGCAGAACCCATCTATGTAAAATCAGTCGGGTCTGACATCCAGAAGATGGGGAAGACAGCAGCAAAAATACCATGTGGGAATTCCCAAAAGAGAACCTAAGCAGCCTGTTGCCCTCATCCTGATACCAAGGCAGAGCAGGAAGATAATCTTCTGGGCCACATGAGGCTATGTGTATTTTCACCTGCTGTGCCGAAGTAGCAGCACCAAGTGATTGCAGAGTCATGGTGCTCTGGAGAAGAGGGTTCACGCCACTGGGTTAGCTGCTCATCATTGCCCTGTCCTCTCAGCCTGAACACGGAGCTGCCTGTTGGCTATCAGATACTGATCTAAAATAAGGCATATATATCCCAAACTATTTCATGTCCAAGCATTCACAGGTGCTGCCATCACGGCAGTCTCTGTGGCGATGTTAGGTTAACAAGAGTCTCTGTGGGAGGGAACACGGTGCTGCTTTGCAGTCAGTGCTAACGCTTTTGCTTAAGCATAATCCAGCTGAAGGTCTTTTCGGTACAGCAGAGTTCAGTGGAGGACTAGCTAAGTGTGCTGGTTCAGAGGGCACTAATGCAATTGTGTGATTAGTTTACGTCTGTCTTTTGTTTGCTGTGCAGGCTGTGGTTGGTGGAGATGGACAGCGGGATACAGTCACTCCTCCAGCGCTCCCTGTCCTCTGACAGACATGACTGCTGGCCTCTGAGAGCCTTCAGAGCAAGGATGAGTCACTGCCTCCGGGTAAATAGTGAATGCTATGATGGCACTCACGTTTGAAAGACAGTGAGGTGGAACAAACAAGGTAATTTCCTAATAAATATTTATTTTGAGGAAACATATTGAACTTAATCCTATGTCCACTGATATTAATGAAAGTTATGCATTGACAAAAGGCACTGCAGCATCTGTAACACATTTTGACATCTGTGGATTAAAGGTTCTAAATAATAGCTAAGGATCATGTATTCTTCAGAGGGAGGATGAGTTAGCCTGCTGGATAAATTAATAAACGCATTGTTATATAAGTATGGTAAAATGCTGCTGATGCTTCATGCTTATACTTGTCATGCTGACAAAAGGAAGTTGAGGATTTGGTTTATTTTACTCTATTTTATTTTACTTTTATAAAAATTTTATTTTTGTTGAAATTCATACTTGTAAGGCTTGCTTGAAAAATCTGCAAGTGCTTTCAGTTTAAAGACATTAAGTTTCCAAATGGACACAAATATTTCAGCTCTGTTTCACAGGACACTTCAGTGTCCTGGGATCTGTGAACTGAAGGCTGCACACTCAGTAGTAAATATAAAGACACAGGAAGAGATAATTTGTTGTCCTCATGATGCAAAAGCATCAGAATGGTCTCATAAAAAGAAAGGGACCTTCCTGGTGGAAAAATGTCAGAAGGCAGATGTTCTCTGGGTTTAGATATGTAATAATAACCAAGAAAATTTACCATGCACTCATTCTACCCTGTCTCGCCATGAACACTACAGGCCTGGAAGACCCCACAGGGCTTTTCCAGATGTGAGAGCTACACATTCCTGTCTCAGGGGGTTTCACCATTAATCCCATCTCTGCACCCTGATAAGTCTGCCCTTGCAGACACTGTGCAGCATTGTGGGTGAGTGTTAAAGCCTGTCCTTGAATCCAGCCTCAACACTGAGGGCCTGCTAAGTGCTGCTATAATTAAGCCGAAGACTTTTCTTTCTTCTTTCATCTATATCCCTGATCTTATTAAAAGCATTTGTACAATAGTCCTCACTGTGGTACTGAAGAACCATTTAAATACCTAACTTGATCTCAAAACTGAAATATCTAGCACCTAAAAGTGCTGGGTATAACATACTTGCAAGCATTAGACTGTGGTATACAAGTAATTTGTGTTTGCTAATAAATGCTAGACAGCCTAGTATGGAGTATTTATAACAAAGTACAATTTCATATTTATATAAAACTAATATATTTATAACAAATTATAATTTGTGATATGTGTAAATATAATTATATATTTATAACAAGCTACGATTACAAATTATCATGGAAATGGTTCTGTTTTCCGGGTGCAGAAAACAGCATTTCTGGAAAGAAAGCCCATAGAAATGAGTAAGAGTGAAATTAGTTATCACCAGCCAACTTCCAGTGCTTTTGGCTAAGTCTGGTATTGCATTTTCTGCACTTTCAGCAACTCCACAATTATTCTCCTGGACTTGATCAAAGTAAAGATTAAACGTTCACTTTCTAGTGGATGATAGTTGTCCTAGGTTGAAGTAT